>PVKP010011102.1:0-62523 GCA_004027715.1 Plecturocebus donacophilus
GTTTCTTATTATCCACCTTCTGAAGCCTGATTCTGTGAGTTCATCACACTCATCCTCCGTCAAGCCTTGTTCTCTTGCTGATGAGGAGCTGCGATCCCCTGTAGGAGGAGAGGCATTCTGATTTCGGGTGTTCTCAGCCTTTTTGCACTGGTTTCTTCCCATTTTTGTGGATTTATCCACCTGTCGTCTTTGCAATTGCTGACTTTCAGATTGGGTCTCTGAGTGGACGTCCGGCTTGTTGGTGATGAAGTTTTTTCTGTTTCTTAGTTTTCCTTCACGGGGCACCCCTTTCCTACAGAGCTGGACCTTCCCGGGTTCAGCTGTGCTTGCTCTCAGTCCTCAGTGCTTCCAATTGCTGCTCTCCTTGTGGGGATGGGACCAGCAGAGCCTTTAGGCACCCAGTCCTGTACACTCCACACTGAGAAGCGCCGCGCCGGCCAAAAGAGTCGCAATGGCGACCCGGGTGGCTCCTTCGCCGGGAATCTCCCAGTCTGTGGGCATCAAAAATTCGTCTGCAATTGCGGCGTCGACTCACTCTCTGCGCTTTCACTGGGAGCTACAATCCTGAGCTGCTGCTATGTGGCCATCTTGGGTCTCTCTCCGCCCGGTGATGAAGTTTTTTTGTTTCTTAGTTTTCCTTTGGCGGATGCCCGTTCCCCACAGAGCCAGACCTTCCTGGGTTCGCTGTGCTTGCTGTGAAACTCTCAGTCCTCAGCGCTTCCAATTGCTGTTTTCCTTGTGGGGATGGGACCAGCCAAGCTCGTCTGTCCTGTATACTCCGCACCGAGAATCGCCGCGCTGGGGCGCTGGCAAAACAGCCATGCCAGCCAAAAGAGTCGCACTGGCGACCCGTGAGGCTCCTCTGCTGGGAATCTCCCAGTCTGCAGGCAACAAAAATTTGTCGGAAAGTGCGGCATCCACTCATTCTCTGCGCTTTCACTGGGAGCTATATTCTTGAGCTGTTGCTAATTGGCCATCTTGGATCTCTCTCCTTTTTTTTTGTTTTTATTTTTTTTTGAGATGGAGTCTAGCTCTGTCACCCAGGGTGAAATGCAGTGGTGCCATCTTGGCTCACTGCAACTTCCACTTTCTGGATTCAAGCAATTCTCCCACCTCAGCCTTCCAAGTAGCTGGGATTACAAGTGTGCACCACCATGACCGACTATTTTTTTTTTTTATTTTTAGTAGAGACAGGGTTTCACCATGTTGGCCAGGCTGGTCTCAAACTCCTAACCACAAGTAATCTGCCCTACTCAGCATTCCAAAGTGCTGGAATTGGAGACGTGAGCCACCGCACCTGCCTGTTTTTATGTTTTTGTGCTTATAGATAATGCTCTTATTAACAATATTGTACATAAGTCTTTGTGCCTCTCTGAACATTCCCTTAAAATAAATTCTTATAAGTCAAATTACTGAATCCAGAGGTTTAAACTCTTGATAAATATTATCATTTTACTCTTTTAAAAAATGCTGTGAACTTATACCCTTACCAGCGGTATTCAAAGTTACCAATTTCTCTGCATCATTATCATTACAAGTTGATATAGCCAATATTTATCAATATTTTACTAGCTCCATCTTCTACCAAGTTCCTTTCCTCATGTAGCTCTAGAAACCCCTGAGGAATCTGTCTATGTTTCACGCATCCAGCTTGTTCTCATTTTCTCTCAACCAGTTGTCTGATTCCAGATTGTTATCTATTTACTGCCAGCTCCTAACTTGCTCAGCTGTCATTCTTCCCTTTACTGTTTTTCTACAAGTATAGTAAAAGGCCTTTTCTTCAATTCTCTACAGTGTAAGATGAGACTGTGTTGAAACAGTTTAACCAGACTTTAACGAATGCTTGGAGAAAACATAAAAGGTTCAAATTCCAGATATGTAAAATCGTGTTGTTATAGATACACTCATACCCCTAAGCCTCAAACCTTTCAATCAAAGTAATGGGTAGTTCTTAGGTTAATTCTGACACCTTGCAATTCTATCTGTAATCTCTAACTATTATCCAGCTACCATTTTTTCAGGGAGCAGCTTACCTCCTCTACAGAAGAATGATCTTGAATATGTGTCCTATAACATGTAACCATGACTCTAGCTTGTATAGATTTATTATATTTGTATGATGGCAGTTCAGTATAAAAAAAAATCTAGTACTATTTCTGCATTTAGTGACGTCACGTTTCAGCAATGGTGGGAATATTTACACTATGGAAATTTTAAAATCCTTCAAATAAAAGTTTATTGTTTTGCTGATTATCTACACTTAAAAATATGATGGAGAAAATGTTAACAATGCAGATTAAACCTAAAAGTTTGTCATGGCTGTACACATTGCATTGTGAATAGTAAAAAATTGAGAAAATATCCTTCCACTATTTGAAAACTATTATCTGATTCAATGAAGAAGATATTCCTGTCATTGATGAACCAGTGATGTTCCAACATATATCTTTGTTGTTTCACTTTCATCTTACTTTTTAAAATATGTAAAAATATCAACCAATATTTATGTGGAAACTAAACACATGGCTGTGTGTGGTGGCTCACTCCTGTAATCTCAGAACTTTAGGAGGCCAATGTGGGTGGATCACTTGAGGCCAGAAGTTCGAGACCAGCCTGGTCGACATAGTGAAACCCATCTCTACTGAAAATACAAAAATTAGATGGGCTTGGTGGTGTATGCCTGTAATCTAATCCCAGCTTCTTGGGAGGCTGAGGCAGGAGAATCGCTTGAACCTGGGAGGCACAGGTTGCAGTGAGCAAGACTGTGCCGTTGCACTCCAGCCTGGGCAACAGAGTGAGACACATCTCAAAAAAAAAAAAAAAAAAGAAAGAAAGAAAGAAAGAAGGAAGGAAGGAAAGAAATAAACTAAATACATTCATCAATTGCAGCCATAGTTTGCTTATGAATACAAGAGTGGCAAAATTCAGTAAAAGCATTTTGTAAGAATCAATAGGTTCTTTGATATTTTCAAAAAAGTATTGTATATTTGAGTAATATTTGTAAATTATATGCTAGTACTTCTTTAAAACAATAAACCTTAAATATGAATATGTGTACATACATATACTGGTGGGTATCACCACCCCCATATACAGTATTTTTGTTTTAATATAAAACTGGTTGTTAAGCATTTGCCAGTGTACTATTGATATAGAATCTATGTGACATTCTGGATTTTATTGATAGTGAGACAGAAATTCATGGAGGGGGTTTTTAGGAGAGGAAATAACATAATTTAACTTATTATTTAACAGGATACAACAGAATCACTCTAGCTTGCATGCTGAGAACAGACTTGAGACCACAATAATAGACACAGAAAAACCTAGGAGACTACCGACAGTAATCCAGGTCATAGAATCAGGATACTATGAGTGGGGATTGCAATGTCAGCTCTTGCATATATTTTAAAGTTAGAATCCACAGGATTGTTGATGGATTAAATGTACATTTTGAAAGGAAAAGTGGAATTAAAAGTTATCCCAGGTTTTTGGCCTAAGCAATAGGAAATTTGGAGTTGCCATGCACTGAGTTAGAAAAGACTAAGAGTAGATAGGGAAGGTTAACACACTAAATTTTTGTTGATACTTGTATTTACATTAATCATCAGATTTGAGGAGATTGTAAAAAACCCATTTTTGGATGTATTGACTTTAAGATTCTTGTTAAACTTTCAAGTGACGGTGTTGATTAGGCAGTTGGATATAAGAATGTGCATTTCAGTTTAGACTATAGACATAAATCTGGAAGTCATCAACATATAAATGTCTAAAGCCATGTGACTGAATAAAATCAACTTGTGTGTAAAAGTAGAAAGAAAAGGAAAATAAATGACTGGAACTAAAATATTCTAATGTTTAGGGGGCAGAATATGAAGAAGAACTAGAAAAAGAGACTTGCAAGACTGGTCAAAAATTCAGGGAAAACAAAATGAGTGTGATGTCTTAAAAGCCAGTTGAGAAGAATATTTGAAGAAATCAGGAGTCATCAACTGTATCAAATCCTGCTGATGGCTCAAATGAGATGGAGACAGAAATACTTACTACATCTAGCAATATAAATATTATTTGCAACCTGGGATAAGAGCAGTTTCCGTGGAGTGGTGTGATAAAAATCTTATTTGGATAGTTCAAGAGAAAACAAGAAGAGATACAATTCTGGCAAGGAATACAGATAGCTGTTTCAACGAGTTTTTCTGTAAAGAGAAGAAGAAAAAGGGGCATTTGTTGGAGGTTAAAATTAGGTAAAGGTAGAGCTTTTTTGTAAACACAATGAGAGCAATATTGAAATGTTGTATACTAAAGGCAATGATCTAGCAGAGATGGGTTTCTTTTATCTGTGTTATGTTGCCATAATAAAATTCCATAGATTGAAAAATGTATAATAAAAATTTATTGTGTTACAGTTCTGCAAGCTAGGAAGACCAAGACCATGGTTCTGGCATCTAGCAGGGAGCTTCATGCTGTGTCATCTCATGGTGAAAGGAAGAAAGGCAAGATAAGGTGAGGTTAAGCCACTCTTACCATAACTAACTGACTCCAGTCATGATCACATTAATTTATTTGTAAAAGCAGAGTCGGCCGGGGGCAGGGGCTCACGCCTGTAATCCCAACACTTTGGGAGGCCAAGGTGAGTGGATCACGAGGTCAGGAGTTTGAGTCCAGCCTGGCAAACATGGTGAAACCTCATCTATACCAAAAATACAAAAATTAGCCAGACATGGTGGTGGGTGCCTGTAATTCCAGCTACTCGGGAGGCTCAGGCAGGAGAATCATTTGAACCCAGGAAGGCAGAGGTTGCAGTGAGCAAAGATTGTGCCACTGCACTCTAGCCTGGGTGACAGAGTGGGAATCCATCTCAAGAAAAGAAAAAAAAAAAAGCAGAGCCCTCCTGACTCAGTCATCTCTTATTATACCCCATCTCCCAACATTCCAAGTTTTTAACACATGAACTTTGGGGAACACATTCAAATGATAGCAGGGGAGAATTTGATGATGCAGAGGAGAAGGGAGCTATTGCTTGAGTAGGCAATAAGGAACAAGATCTAGTGCATAAATGGGAGTGAGCTCTGTAGTTAGTCAGGATCATGGACAATCACATATAGCAACAAGAAAGAAGGTAAAATATATGGCTATAATCACAGGTGGGTGTCTAGATGAAGAAGTAAGAGCTTTCGAAAATTCTCTGACTGTTTCTAGCTTTTGCAGAGCATGAGCATAGGCAAAGAGCTTTTAAAAGATGAAAAAGAGAAAAGAAAGTATAATATGGTCCTCTTGGAAAGTGGAAAAGTAGATTCTAGGGAGATTATGTGGTTTAGCTGTGTCCTCACCCAAAATCTCGTCTTGAATTGTAATCCCCATAATCCACATGTGTCAAGGGCAGGATCAGGTGGAGGTAATTAGATCATGGGGGAGGTTTCCCTCATGCTGTTCTCATGATAGTGAGTGAGTCTCACAAGATCTGATGCTTTTATAAGTGTGTGGCATTTATCCTGCTCTTACTTATTCTCTGTCCTGCCGCCCTGTGAAGAGGTGCCTTCCACCATGATTATAAGTTTCCTAAGTCCTCCCCAGCAATGTAGAACAGTGAGTCAGTTAAATCTTTTTTCTTTATAAATTACCCAGTCTCAGGTACTTATTCATAGCAGTGTGCAAGTGGACTAATACAGGAGATAAATGTGATTGGATGTCTTTCACATAACTGAAATCTATGTACTAAAAATTAAATCCCAGCTTTCTTTCATCTGCATTACTATTCAGTCCTAACTAGTATCTAAAGTTCTTCGAGTGGGACACTATGCTTAACACTGTATCATTATCTTATTTTATCTTCACCATAACTCTATTTGTTAGAGATGGCTGTTTTTCACTTTACACATGAGGAAATCAGAGCTGCGAGATATATATATATATACATATATATATATATGTAAACATATATATATATACACATGTATATGTATATATATATGTGTGTATATATACATACATAAACATATATATATGTAAACATATATATAAACATATATATATATATGTATATATATATATATGTTTACCAGACTATTAAGTGGCAGTGCATTACTCAAATTCAGTCTAAATTCAGTCATAGTCCTTAACTACATAGAGAGCCATATAGGACACTGTCAGAACTCTAGATTTTACTCAGCATGAGATGTACATTTTACACTACAACAATATCTCAATTACTCAAGTAAGGATTTGAGAAGTCACTCTGGTAGGCAGAGAAGTGGACCCTGCCTGCAGATATCTATATCCTAATCCCTGTCATCTATAAATCTGTTACATTACATGGCAAAGAGGAATTAGGGTTACAGATGGAATTAATGTTGCTAATCAACAGATAGGAAAATTGTCTGGGTATGGCCAAAGTAGTCAGAAGGATTCTTAAAAGTGAAATAAGTATGCACAATAAAAGATAATTAAAGAGATGACATTATGAGAAGCCATATCTGACATTACTGGCCTGAAGATGGAAAACGGGGCCCTTAGCCAAGGAATGTGGGTAGCCTCTGGAAAGTGGAAAAGGCAATAATCCAGATTTTCCCCTACCATCTTCAAAAAGAATATAGCTCTGTGTACCTTGATTTTTGTCCAGTGAGATCCATTAATACTTCTGACTCCTAGAATTGTATGATAATACATTTTTGCTATTTTAAACCACTAAGTTTGTGATAATTTGTTACAGCAACACTAGGAAACTGATGGTCATTGTTAACTTTTCTTTGTACCTCTCTACCATCTGTATCAAAGTCATAATGAAAATTTGTGTGAGTTTTATCCCTAATTTTTGTTGGCATCTCACTTCCTCACCACCATGTTGTTGTCTTAGAAGAGATTTAATGTTCTTAATATGGTTAATATCTTCAAAAAAGTTCATCTTCTTTTCTAACTTCATTTTTGTTTAATTCAG
This sequence comes from Plecturocebus donacophilus, assembly GCA_004027715.1. Classification (NCBI taxonomy): domain Eukaryota; kingdom Metazoa; phylum Chordata; class Mammalia; order Primates; family Pitheciidae; genus Plecturocebus; species Plecturocebus donacophilus. The sequence continues at coordinate 6,935 of PVKP010011102.1, forward strand.
TACCTCATTCTGTCTCCACTGAATATTTGTGGTATTATCTTTGCTAGTTTTCTTGCCTTCTATACTTAAGCCTTGGTCCACATTTGTGCAAACTGATCCATCATTCTAAAATGCAAACAATGGCACAGGGGAGTATGCAGAAGTAGAAGAGAGGAGCTTTAGCAAGAGCCACCAGCATGAAGGAAGTTGTTTTATTTTTCCTATTTCCATGTGAGATTTGTTTTATTTAGATCATTCATTATGCATTAACTTACTCTTGCTATTGCTTACAAATAGGATACTTTATTTTGTTTAGAAACTACAAGAAGTGCAAAGCACAGGAATGTAGATGATCACCATAACTTACAGTGATGCAGGTGTTTCTCTACTTCCTATTCTCATCACAGGACATTACAGTGCAAGAGAGAGATGACTTTTCACATTCCTAGTTAAGAAACCATTCATAAGCAGCAAAAGGGAAAACCATTATTCCAACTGATTCCTAAATCCTAATAATCTGTATTTAAATTGTTTACTTAACATTATAGAATGAAGACCAAATTTGGAATCTTAAACATCAAAGGCAAATTTTACATTCTAACTCTTACTGTATATATGGCCTCAGTACAAGTCAATGCACCGGTCAAACCTGTTTCCTCATCTGGAAAAATGAAGGTAGAAAGGAAATTAACTTGTGTTGGGTGCTGGGCTACACACATGTGTACATTGTCTCATCTAATCTCAGAAAAAAACAAAGAACCATTAGTGCATAGACTTATCTTTTCATACTTCATCTAAAAAAACAGAAACTTTTGTGAATTATAATAATAGAATAGGCTGAAATATGAACTATGAATAACTGTGGGACCTTAGCTATAATTCTGAGAGGCAATATCCATTTCTCCCAATGGACATCATGAAACCTGGCATCTAGTAACTACTTTCTTGTTCATAAGACGTGTGACTTTAGACAAGCTAGGACTCAGTTTTTACCCCCTTCTTAAAATGAAAGGATTTGATTATTTCTACAAACCCTTCCCTTTGATATTCTATGCCAGGAACTGGCAACTGTCTTCTACATAGGGCCAGATAGTAAATATTTTAGGATTTGCAGACGATAATGTCTCTTCAAAACTACTCAGCTTTATCTGTACAGAACAAAGACAGCTATAGATAATATGTAAATTAATTGGCATGACTGCATTAGAGTAAAACTCTACTTACAAAACAGATTGTGGCCTGAATTCAGCCCAGAGAACTTAGTTTGATGAACCCTGATCTGTGCAGCAATGAAGAATTTTGTGTGTGACCAATTCTACAGTCTTCCTTTTTCTGTTTGGATCAATATAGTCAGAACTAATTTTATTCATGCCTCGCCTAACGATGTCTCTCTGTTGAAGTGGAGTTTATTTATATGCCTCAATCTTTTTTGTTTAAGTCAGGATTAAGCTGAGAATTTTGAGAAGTAAATAGACAGGTTTTGGGCTGTAGCTTATTAAGAACAGCATTAGCTATTTTAAGTATACATGAATACTATCATGTTCTACATATGAGCATGACACAAATGAGTGCTTCACAAAGGATGAGGAACAGAGAGGAATTAAGAATTTTCATGTATTTCTGCAGATGGTAGACGGACAAATGGCCTGTTAAAGGTATTTGATCAGGATAAACAGCTGTCATAGGAAAGTGACCTGGAAATCACTGTCAAAGCCAGCATTTGAACAATAATACAACTTTAGGTCTGTGTACTATAAGTTTTTCTTTGTGTATGACTTGGCCAGTTCAACAATGGTAGCATTACTTTAGGACTTTTTCTTTTGCTGTTGTTTAATTCAGCTAAGTATTTGTGCTAAAGATGAATTTGATGGCAATGTGTATCACCAAAGATTTTCATCACAGCAGGAAGTTCTTCTGAAGCTGGAAGAAGCTTTGGGCACATTGACAGATTTCCCCAAAGCAAGATTCAATATGGGCTCCTAAATCAGCAAGTGTTCTGATATTTACGCGTTCTCTTTATTTTATATTCTCATTGTTTCTTTCTGTTCAGCTATGCCTTCAACTTCACTTGTTCGGTGACTTCAGTCGTAGAAAATATTCAGAGGGCATGGGCAGATGGTGAATTCACCAGGGAGTTTATGCAATTCTCCGATTCATTTCATCATTCTAGAATTATACAGAAATAAGCCTAGTATGAGCTTAAGCATATTCTGCCTTGAAGAATAAAAAAAGAAAAAACACCAAAAAATGATTAAAACATAAATTCAAGTAGTGTTCTATTTGCCCTGTAGAATACTTCTAATTAGATTTTAGCTGAATTCTGTCAGTTTATCACCCCGATAGCTGCATTTTTCAGTTCTGGAAAGCATTTTTATCAGTGCTTTTTTTTTTTTCTGATAATGACATTTTTTCTCATGATTTCTTATCTGATCAGCCTTTCATGAATTTTATAAATAAATATGTATTTATTGTATGAGCTTCAACATTATTGTGCTTACTTTTGGCATGATCCATTTTTGTTATTTTACAAATTACAAACATAAAATTTAACATATAATACAAAAATGTTATGCATATTATGCACACACACATCCATATGCAATCTTATGCCACATAAAAAAATCTGTCAATTCCACTGGTTCTCAGTAAGATGCAATTTTGTCCCATATCACACATTTGGCAATGTTTGGAGACATTTTTGGCTGTCACAACCTGGGATTAGAGGGGACAGGGAGAGATTCTACTTGCATCGAATGGCTACATGTCAGGGATTTTGTCAATGATTTTGATATGCATAGTCCAGACCCTCATCCCCAACAAGGAAAAAGAATTATCCAGCCCAAATTACCAATAGTGCTCAGGTTTAAAAAGTTCTTGTCTTCTCTAAAAGCATGTAAAAATGTACACAGATAATTCAAGCAATTCTATGTCATATCACAGATCTTTAACGTACCATCAGTCCTTACAGTACATATGGGAAAGTTTTACAGGAAAGTGCTAGAAGCTTTTTTTTTTTGATGGTATACAATCTACTCTTATATTAAGAAAATTGCAAAGTAGAAAGTCTTACAATACACTCAAATTAATATATTTTTCCTTGAGAAATGACCAGGAAGATTTGATTAAGAATATGTATTTATATTTATAGTTATCTTCATAGCTGTATCTGCCCAGAACATTTTTTTCCATTAATAGCTGTTCATCATTCTTATCCATTTCTTTACTACCTGTACTTAAGTAATAGAGGAGCTGCCATGGCAATTCAATATAAGCTTTGACCTTGGAAATTTGGGCAAAGACACTGGGAATGAGAATCTACTCTCTCTTTCTTTCCCTATGGCTACTAGACCTATAATATGTAATGTACCAGATATTTCTAAGGCTGTACTTTTGATTACATGAATTGAAGAAGGACTGAAGACCTAGAGGGAGACAGAGATAAAGAAAAAGTGTAATAAGCTGTGTAATTAGCTCTTCTGTGCATTATGCATGTATTTTCTGCTTTGACACTTTTTCAAAGGTAGGAAATAAAAAAGTTGCTTTTTGTATATTGGCAATGATAGACTGTTTTTTCTTTGAATGAGAAACACTGGAAATAGACTTCAATGAGAGAACATGAAGGTCGAGGTTCTTTTAGTCATACATTCATATATGTGCACACACACACTTTTACACATATCAATTCATAGTGTATATGTTATCTGCTACTTTGCTACTTTTACTCATCAGTGTGTTATAAACCCGTTTTTATTTCCACTTACATCACATTTTCATAACTGCTGAATGGTTCATGGCTTTACAGCTCCTTACTAAGCTATGCTTTACTTGATTGGAATTTAGGTGGTTTGTTACCAGAAGCTCCCTGATAAAGCAATGCTGTAGTGATCATGCTTGTGCATACTCTTTGTGCATTTTTCGCTATCATCTTCAGAAATATTTCTAGAAAATCTGTTGAGCCAAATAATATTTAATTGAAACAATGTTGAAGCATGATGCTAATTACCCTTCTGGAAAGGCTGGGACAAGTTGCATTCCCACCGGTGCACAGATATGCCCACATCATACACCTTTCCTGACAGTGAGAGACCTCATGCTCTTCCATCTTTGTTAATATTTTTCCTAATTATCACTATGAAGGATAAAAAATTTCATTTTTGACTAGATTTTTTATAACTAGTGAAGGTGAACATCTTTTCAATTTTACTAACCATTTTCAATTCTTACTTTTGAATTGGCTTTTCATGTTTGTTGCTCAGTTTTAAAATAATGTTACCCATCTTTTTAGTTTTGATTCATGTAAGCTCTTTGAATATTAAGAAAATTAACCTGTCAAATGTATTACAATTACTTTTTCCCAGATTGTCTTTTAACTCTCATTATGGTAAGTTTTAGCTAAAAAGAAGCTTTACATTTTTATGCCATCATATTTATCAATTTTTTATAAGTTCTTGGTATGCCAGTGAAGTTTAGAAAGGCATGACCTACATCAAGATTATAAAAAGTATTCATACATAACTTCTTCAACTATAATTTAATGTTAACATTTAAATATTTGATCTATCTGGAATTGATTTGAGAGCTTTAGAGTGAGGTGCTGTAATCAAGCTTAGTAGCTAGTGGTTAGGCTGTATGATAAGAAAGACTTGTATTAAGGTCTGGGCTCCACCACTTAATTGCAAAGTGACCTTGAAAAAAATCACTTAATCTTTTAAAGTCTGTTTCTCCATCTGTGAAAAGAGACAATCATACTCCCTAAATCACAAGTTTGTGATGAAAGTAATAGTTCAAAGAATTTAGGGCAAACATTGGAACATATTAAGCATATTATTAATATTAACTGGACTTAGTCTTGTTACAAGTAGGTAAACGGTTTTCGCCAAATGATTTATTGATTAGTCTACCTTTTACTCAGATTGAAAATCTTCAGTATATACTGAATGACAATATATGATTAGATATACGTCTAAATATCTAAACCCCTAATCTGTTACACTGTTCTGCCTGTGTATCTGAGTAATATCATTTCAATTACAATAGCATTTAGGGTAGTATTTAATGTCTAGGGGGCAAGGTTTCTGCCATTACTCTACTTACTTAGTCTTTGTATAGATATTCTCCCATATTATTTCCTTCTGGTTAAACTTTGAAATTATTGGCTTGAGATTCACACAAACACAGAATCCCATTCAGTAATATTTTTAACTTGTTTTTTTTAAATAAAAAATGATGTTATTTATTGTATGTTAATTTACAATCAGCTGCATTCATCTCTGATGTGTAAAAAAATGATGTTGTCTTTTCCAAAAACATTACTCTCAAAGAATTTTTAATAACAGTAAGCACCCTTCACTTGTTTCTGGAATTAATTTTGAACTTCCTTTATTTTGCATGATTAAATATGCTGTTTTTAGTTTGAGTCATATATATAAGTTGTTAAGAAAGCACAATGCTAACTGCCCATCCAAAAAGCTAGAAAAATTTGCATTTGCGACAGTATGCATAAATATGCCCACATTTCATGACGGCCCTGACAGCAGATTTCCTTATGTTGTTTCCTTTTCGCTAATGTTTTTCTTTGTTATCAATTTGAAAGGTCAAAATATCTAATTTTAATCTCTTTATAGACACAAGAAGAGCTGATATCTTTAAATCACTGCCTTTTCTATGTTTCTCTACATTTTGTGTTTTTTTTAATTTTTTTTTATTTTTTGAATCAATGCCATTTTATTTTATTACAATTTCAAATTTTATTTTAGATTCAGGGGACACATGTGCAGATTTGTTACATGGTATATTGCATGATGCACAGGTTTGAATTATAAATGATCCCTTTGCCCAGGTACTCAACTTAGTACCCAGCAGGTAGTTTTTCAGCCTTGTCCCCCTCCCTCCCTTCTCCCTCTGGTAGTCCCGTGTCTATTTTTCCCATCTTTATGTCTATTTTTCCCATCCGTATAATTGGGAGCTACCCAATGTTTAGCTCCCAATTATAAGTGAGAACCTGATGTATTTGTTTTCTGTTCTTGTATTCATTTGCTTAGAATAATGAACTCCAGCTGCAAAGGACATGATCTTATTCTTTTTTATGGCTGTATAGTATACCATGGTGCACATTGAATATTCTTAGAAATTGCTAAGAAATACTGGTGTGTATTTCACCGCAAGAAAAAGACATTCAAATGTCCGAGATGCTGCAAGATGAAAAAGTTTTCATTGAGAATCCATGAGCTAGGGCTTAGGGATATTTGCTAGTGATGCTGTGGTGATAATTCAAGCATCAGATCAGTATTGTGTCATTATTATGCCTCTTGGTTGCATGGATGGACATCTGACATCTGAGTCACACATTTTTGATGTCACTATAGCATTCTGGAGATAAGAAAATAAATCAACAACATCTGGAGAAAGGAGTTAATGGCAACTGGCCAAAGGAGGTTCAAGGCATGCCATGGGTCCTCTGGTTTGGGGTAGAGGTACTTTTATTCAGACCTTTTTCTTTTAATGTCTCCCAGTAAGGTTTTATATAGTAGTTTTCTTCATTTAGTACTCATACATTGCTTATTTAATTTACTCCTTTTTTTTTTTTTAATTTTACTTTTGACTGTTGGGTGAATGGGCTTTTTCTTTTCATTTTAGCTTTTTGTTGGTATGAAAGGAAGATATTAGACACACACACACACATATATATATATATTAATTTTACAGCCACTTTTATATCAAATAGGTAAATTTTTTCTACTCTTTTCTTTTTCTTTTTCTTTTTGAGACAGACTCGCTCTGTTTCCGAGGCTGGAGTGCAGTGGCATGATCTTGGCTCACTGCAACCTCTACCACCCAGTTTCTAGCGATTCTTGTGCATCACTCTCCTGAGTAGCTGGGATTACAGGCGCACACCACCATGCCCAACTAATTTTTGTATTTTTAGTAGAGACAGGGTTTCACCATGTTGGCCTGGATGGTCTTGAACTCCTGACCTCAGGTGATCCACCCACCTTGGCCTCTCAAAATGCTGGGATTACAGGTATGAGCCACCATGCCGGCCTTTTTCTTTTCTTTTCCAAATGTTTTATGTAGCAATGCTTATAAAATAATGTTTTGCATATATTCAAGGTATGAAACATAATGCTTTAAGATACACATATAGAGCATAAAATCTATCAATTTAAAAATAATTTTAAATAACTGTCAAAAGCCACATCCTAATTATGTATATATATAAATTTTCAATTTTTCAATTACATTTACAATTAAACATAAGGCTTTTAATTTGAATCATGTATTACACATATTAGGAAAGTACTCATATTTAAATGAAGGTTTAACTTTATAAATTCCCTCATTGACATCTAACAGAATGACCATATTTTTCTCCTCCTTTGGCTTATTAATATGATAAATTATATTTACATAATTCTTTACAGGATTCCTGTTTTTGAATGCTTTTCATTCTCAGAATGTCTCTCACTTCATCATTATATATTACATTATTGATATACTGTTGGATTATGTTTACAAATATTTTGAAATACTTGATTTCAGACTTTTGCTTTAAGACATATTTTTCAGTAGATTTCTTTGCATTCATTATTGTCATTAGGTTCATTTGGGTATTAGTATTAAGATTCCTTAATGAAATAATTAGAAAAGTTTTGTTGTCTTTCACACTCTGAAACAGTTTAAAACACGTAGAAATTATACTAGTTAAAGGAATGACCTCTCTAGCCAGAGAAAGGGTGGGGGGGTGGGCAGAGATAGAGAGAGATTCAAAATCTGGATTTACCTACTCTTCTACCAACTCTTTGTTTTTACATTTATAAAATGGTTATAATTGATACAGTTTGGCTGTGTCCCCACCCAAATCTCTTCTTGAATTGTAGCTCCCATAATTTCCATGTGTTTTGGGAGGGACCTGGTGGGAGATAATTGAAACACAGGGGCTGTTTCCCCTATTCTGTTCTTGTAGTAGTGAATAAGTCATGAGATCTGATGATTTTATAAGGGGAAACCCCTTTTTCTTGGTTCTCATATTTTCTCTTGTCTGACACCATGTAAGACAGGTGTTTTGCCTTCTGCCATGATTGTGAGGCCTCCCCAGCCATATGGAACTGTGAATCCATTAAACTTCTTTTTCTTTATAAATTACCCAGCCTGGGGTATGTCTTCATTAGCAGTGTGAAAATGGACTAATACAATAATAAAACACATTGAGTAGGCCTCTTTGAAAGGCCTAATGTAAAACAGGCTAATGTAATAATTCCAATGTAACACACTTAGCATCTGACTTTTAAAGGCACTGAATAAATGCAAATCATATTATTAAGTTTTTGAAATAAGGAAAATTTCACCTGTGAAACCATCTAGTCCTAAATATTTGGTAAAGAAGCAATATAGCTCTTTGATAGCTGATATGGTTTGGCTGTGTGCCCACCCAAATATCATCTTGAATTCCCACGTTTTGTGGGAGAGACCTGGTAGGAGGTGATTGAATAATGGGGATAGGTCTTTCCCATGCTGTTCTTGTGATAGTGAGTAAGTCTCTTGAGATGTGATGGCTTTAAAAATGGGAGTTTCTGTGCACAAGCTTTCTCTCTCTTTGCCTGCTGCCATCTATATAAGACATTGACTTTCTCCTTGCCTTCCAGCATGATTGTCAGGCCTCCTCACCCATATGGAACTATACATTCATTAAAACCTCTTTTTCTTCCCAGTCTCGGGTATGTATTTACCAGTAATGTTCAAATGGACTAATACAGTAAATAGGTACCAGTAGAGTGGGGCACTGCTGAAAAGATACCCAAAAATGCAGCAACTTTGGAACTGGTTAACAGGAAGAGGTTAGGACAGTTTGGAGGACTCAGAAGAAGACAGGAAAATGTGGGAAGATTTGGAACTCCATTGAGACTTGCGGAATTGCTTTGATCAAAATGCTGATAATGATATAGACAATAAAATCCAGGCTAAGGTGGTCTTATGATGGAGATGAAAAACTTGTTGGGAACTGAGCAAAGGTGACTTTTGTTATGTTTTAGTGAAGAGACTGGTGGTGTTTTGCTTCTGCCCTAGAGATTTTCTTAATGGATTTGAAGACAGGGATTCATATGGGCAAAAAAAAAAAAAAAAAAAAAAAATCACTATATATTAGGCCCTATACTATCTTACTAAAGTAAAAGAATAGACATTATTCAAAGTATGTTCACTAGCCATAACAAAATTAAATCAGAAGTTGATAACAAAAAATTGGGGAAAATTAAAAACAAAAAGACAACCAACCAAACAAAACTGCTAAATAACTTAAGTGGATAAATAAGAAATCAAAAGTAAAATTAAAACATGTTTTAAATGTATTCAAATGAAAAAATCACAACAGATTTACCACAGCTAAGGCAGTATTTAGAGAAATATTTATATCTTTCAAAGTCTATTTAATAAAAAAGAATGTTCTCAAAAATAATCTAAACTTTCACCAGACAAAACTGGAAAAAGAAGAGAAAATCGAATTCAAAGCATCAAAGGAAAGAAGTAATAAGCATCAGAGCAGAAATCAACGAACTAGAAAACAGAAATAAAATAGTGAAAATTAATGAAACCAAATTTGGTTATTTGAAAATAATCAAGAAAATGGCTACAATTTTACCTAAACTGACACATGCTACAATGTAAAATTACTTTTAAAATATGCTAAATTATAGTATACAAACTTGTCATACTCCATATTATATGATTCTGTTCATATAAAATTTCCAGAAAGGGAAAATCTATAAAGATTATAGGTAGGTAAGTTTTTACCTTGGGCTGGGGGAAAGGATAGCACATGTTAACCTCAAACTGACTTAAGAGCTCTTTTTGGGCAATGAAAATATTCTACAACTGGATTCTTACGATGATTGCACAGCTGCGTAAATTGACTAAATATCATTACATTGCACAATTTATCATTAATTACCTTTATGGTATGTAAATTATACCTCAGTAAAGCTGTTGAAGTCAAGAAAGTATAGAAAACAGTTTATGCAATAATATTAAGAAATGATAGATTTGGTGATTTCATATGAGAGAATGGGGAATGAAAACACTTTTTTATAATACCCAAGGTTCTGTATTGAGTAACAGGGGTTATTACATTCTTGAAATTCACTATACTGAGGAACACGGGAGGAGAAACCAGATCCACAGAGAACATAAATTCATGTTTAACAGTTGAGATGGGAGTACCAGTGAGATTTTCAAGTGAATGTCTGTGAGGCAGTTCAGTATAAGAGTTGGAAATTAACAGATTGGTCTAAATGGTAATTTGGATTTGGAACTTCTCTTCATTAGTGTTAGTGTTTTTCACACTTTCTAAATAAGTAACTCTTGCAATCTTCCTTAATCTATTTTATTTCCCTACTATCTCATATTTTTACTGTTTATATTTAATATTCTGTGTTAAAATTATTGCTACTTGTAATATGTGTTTTCAGACTACATATTCTCCCCCATCAGGCACTTCTAGATACTTTGATAATTCCTCTAGGGACTTTTATTGAAACATTTCATCAATGGTAACTGAATCCATTGGAGTGGCTAAGTTTGCTCATAGCACGATGAGAAGTGGCCATAGATCAAAAGGCTGAGGAATATAGAAATATTATTAATGAACTTATGAGAATAGTTTCAGAGGACTAGAAGGAACAGAATTCCAATTACAGTGGGAAGTTGGCTGTGAAGCAATTTTCAGCTAAGACAGAGGAAAGATATAGGGCAGTAGCTGGTGGGATTTACAGAGAAGCAAAGGTTAAGATGAAAAATATGTTAGCATATTTATATGTAGATGTGACAGATCAATGACATAACTGGAGATAAAAAAGGGTGAATATTTAATAAGTTAATTCCCTTAGAAGATGAAAGGAATTCGGTGCATACTTAAGAAAGGCAGTTTTTCTATTATAACCTGAAGAAAGGATAAAAGAATAGCTGCCCTTATACAGATATTTGTAGTTGTTCCTCTGTGTTCATACCCAATCTCATTTTCTATTTGAAGTTTTGGGGATATTAGCCCCATTATGTTGCAATTATATATAAAATATTACATTGTAATTATTTATAAACTATTTTGCTCATTTTTCAAGGATGTGTCTGTGTCTGTGTGTGTCTGCGTGTATGTACATATATCCTGTAATCATCATTTACTTTATGAGTCAGTACATTGTTTTCTACATAGTAACCCCTACACAGTAACAAAAGAGTTGCCTCAAGACTCTATTTAGGAAACTGGGCCAGGAAAAACATGGTGATGTGTTTAGTTATGTGGCTATTCCTCTAGACCTAACCTTCTCTGTAGAGAGCTGAGGTCAAGGAATACAAAGCAAGTGGAGTATGCTAAGTATTTCTTATGATTAGCTTCTGCTTCCTGTCCCCAGCCCTTCAAGCTGAGACCGACCACTGGAAATCTTAATAACTTCTACTTACTTACTGATGAAAATAAGTTATACATGGCATTCAAAACCTGCAGAGTCTGAATTGTTGTATCCACTCTCCTTTTGTTTTAACTGTATTGTTCTTGACCAGTAGTATTATCTGGAGATTCTAGGATGTCCTTGTGACTTTTCCTGGTCTTTGTGGAGTTATATTCATTTTTTTTGTTTTGGTGGCTGTTAGAGAGAAAGCGTTGTCAGTGTGCAATTATGCCACTTCCTTTCTCAGAAGTTCTAGAGAAGCTTTTGAGGCCTTGATTACTCTTTTTCAATTTCCCTGCTAACCAGTACACTATTCAGTTCCAAATAATCGTCACTATTCAGCTTGGCAGAAATGACTTTGGGATAGTGTCTACTACATCTATGTAATGACACATTTAAATAAATTGATACTTGTGTGAGTGGTCTTTCACCTATAGAAATTTGGAAGCTAGGTCACTTAATAGACCAATTAATTATCATTGTGTATATAAACCATCTTTATAAGATACTACTGAAAAGAATATAACCTGTTAATGAAATACATAAATTTAGATTGTTTTAGTAAGAATAATTCCTTACACTTGTATAGTATATAGTATCCTGTTTAAAATGTTCTTTCTCCACTAGCTAAATGAGTTATTACAATAAGAGTACATAGAACAATGTTAACTAGGCTCTGTTAAAAGCACTTTTACATGAATTATCTAATTTAATTCTTCCACAATCTAGTGGAAGTTTCATTATCCTTATATTAGAGAAAAGGGGACTGAAAAACTTATGTGGCTGACATTTGCTCAAAATCACACAATTAGTTATCCAGGTTCAAAACCAAGCCTTATGCCATAGAGCTCACAGCTTTAAGCATGATGGCAGTGTATCACCTCAAGTGAGATCCACAGCAGCAGTGTAAGGTAAAAATGACATATCGTCCAGACTCTCCAGATGAGGATCCTGAAATTCAGAGAGGTTAAAAAATTGTCCAAAATAGCCCCTTAGCAGCAAATATGATGCACCTGGGAATAAAACTCAGGCATTAGGGAAATTCATTGTTTTATTTTATTACACTGCCTCTGTCTACGCCCTGCCTTTGAGTTATCTAGAGACTGACAATGTGTTATAAAAGGTTATTTCCTAAGTAGGAAGACCACAGCTGTGTAATGCCAGTACATCCCTTATAGGTCACTTGTGAGTTCTAAGTTAGATAGTGGCTGTAAATGCCTCTCACATTCCCTTATACCAAACACATTCCATAAATGAAGTACACTTCCTTGCACATCGTAGTACTGATCATTTACTTATTTTATTGACTTTCTGTTCTTTATTCTGATTCACTTTATTACAAAGTAACAAACATCTCTTTTTACCTTTATATATTTGACCTATTCCTTAGTCAGTGCTACTTTGCTTAGCTTTCTACTTTCATTGACTGCTAAGCTCAATTTACTGCATGAATTCTACCAGTTGGAGAAAAAAGCATTTAATAAAGCACTAATAAAGAGATAAGGCTTGGGAACCTGGAGGATATAAGACATCAATGACAGGAAGTCTGAGGAGTTCCTATGAGTAGCAGTGAGCAGAGTTCAGAGCCAAGGTGAATGCTAAGCAGACCTATAACACTGATATGATAAACGATGCAATAAGAAAGTAATGATCATCTTTTCCAAATTAATACATCCTGCAAAGCATCTACACTGTAAAGACAGCAATTCCATTCTTGAGGTTTAAATCTGAAGCTTAGATGGGGTCTATGATGGTCAGTTTTAATTGCCAACTTGACTGGGCCACTGGCTGCCCATATAGTTAGTTCAATACTATTCTGGGTATGTCTGTGAAGGTGTTTTTGGATGGATTCGAGTAAAGAAGATTGCCCTCCCTGATATGGGTGGGCATCATCCAATCAATTGAGGTTCTGAATAAAACAAAAATAATTAAGAGAATTGTTTCTCCACCTTACTGATTGAGCTGGGGCATCAGTCTCCTGGCTTTGTAATAGGACTTACATAATCAGCACTCCTGGTTCTTAGGTCTTAAAACATGGACTAGAATTTACACCATTGGTTTTCCTTGTTTTCTAGCTTGCAGAGAGCAGATTGTGAGACTTCTCACAATAAAATGTGGAATCGACTCTTGATTTTGGAGGCTGATATATATATAATATACACACACACACATATTATATTACATATATAAGAATATGTATATTACATATATAATACTCATATATTGCATATATGAGAATACGTGTATATGTATTTTATTTGTTTTGTTTTTCTGGAAAACTATGACTAAATGCAGGGCCTAAGTTATTAAGATTTTAATCATTTGGGAACTATAATTGCAGATTGATTGTACTAGCCATGTATATAGAATGTCAGTTACAAATATATGTACTACTGGCCCACTTTTTCATCATTATTATGTTTAAACTTCATAACCAACCAGGCAAACAGCAAAGCAACTATAATCTCCATTTTAACATAGGGAAGAATCAAGGTTCAGAGAGTTCAAATAATTAGCTCCAAATTACACACCATTAAGTGGTGGAAGGTGATTTGATTCTGTTTGTCTGACTCCAGATTCCTTCTTTTTTCATTTTTCCACACTGTCTCACTAAAATGAAATGTAATGGTTTGTTAGTGAACAAGTTAACAAATAATTGATATTAGGAGTACTCAGAGTTTTTGGCTTCAGTGTTGGTGACTTTGTTTGATGTTCTTCTTGTTTTAGGCTGGAGCTACCTAAGTAGGTTTCAGTCTCATATTAAACATCTTCCCTCCACTGAACCTGTACTATACTCAGCACAGGGTCTAGAAAATTTGTGGTTTGTTGTGGCTGTGACTCTTTTAGAGCAGCCTTGCAAATAGACAGATACCTTTAACAAAGCTACTGATGTATCAGCACTGCTCTCATTTCCTTTTTCATTTCTCTACACATTATTCTCTAATTATTTCAGCAACAAGGATGTTTTCCAAATGGTCTGTTAGTTTTTTCACTTTGCTGGAAATGTCAACTTCATGGGCTCCTAATGGGAACAGGCAGGAGATTATTTGGGTGTATAACTAGGAAGAACCACTCATTATTATTTTCTTTCTCTAAAGTAAATTGCCAAAATTTCAATCCATTATTTTGTACTAAATTTTTTTGGGGGGAGCATGGTGTCTATTTTCTCTTCTTCCATCAAAATGTAGATATGGAAATATGGTAACTTGAGGAACAGTATCTTCTTGGTCTAAAAATAGAGTATGTCAACAATACTGGTAGAAGAAGGCTGTTTTTGGTGTGTGTGTGTGTGTGTGTGTGTGTGTGTGTGTGTGTGTGTGTGCGCGCGTGCGCATTTATTTAGAAGAGATCCTTTTCATTTAACCACTGAGAGTCCTCATGTGAATGAGGACCTGGACACAATCTCAATATTATCATTAGAGCACAGGCTCACTAAAAATACAGAGTTAGAGCGCCTCTCAACCCTTTACTGGTCTCCTTTCTGAAACTTTGAGCACTTCAATGGTGTTGCCTATGCTGGACATATCATTATATCCCTGGAACCTAGCACAGATGTTTGACAAGGTAGGTGCTCATTAAGTGTTTCTAAAATAGACGAATAAGTAAGTAACTGTGAAGGAATGAGTAAATGAATGGTAAGTGAATGAATAAATGAATGAATACAGTATTAAAAATAGAAGCTGGGATGGCTGGAAAGCAGTAAGGGCCAAATTGGGCTAAAGATGTTGCTCCTAAGGAATCAGGAAAATGAACTCCTTTGATGTCTTCCAAGAGGATACTCAGAATGTCTGATTTAGTCACCATAAAAAAAAAACCACAGTTATATTTCTTATTCATATGGTGGATTAACTTCTCATGTTTACCATCTCTCTCTCTTCAAAAACATTGTTTAAATGGTTGTAAAGGAACAAAAAGTGTGTAAAACCCAAGGATAAAGAAAATAAGGGAAGTCACTGGCCAAAAAGAGATTTCAACATTCATTCATTTTGAAAATATTTCCTGAATGCCTTGTTATGCACCAGGTAATGCTCTCAGCACTGACAACAAATCAGCAAGCTGAACAGACAAAAGTTCCCACCATCAGGTACCCAATGTTCTAGTGTCCAGAGCACATTTTCAAAAGAACCCTGAAAGTGTTGGCAGGATAGGGATTGATTTAGCAAAGTACAGGAAGTTAAAAATGTCAACATGGGGCAGACATAAAAGAAGGTGAGACAGTTTGCCACACAGAAGCCAGGATAGATCAGGTCTTGAGGCATCATATACTGCAGAAGACAGGGATGGAAAGCTGGAATTAAAACAGAGAGAGTTGTTGAAAGTCTGTGTTTATAGGTGATAGAGTTCCAGGCCTCCCCCTGCTACCCTCCACTTTCTGTTCCTCTTAGATAAGAGACCAAATATTTTCTTTCTGAAAATTGAACTTGTGAAGTTCTAGACTTTGGGACATCTAACAGTGGCTAGCAGTGGCGAGATCCAAAGTGGATAAAAAAAGAATGAAGTGAAGATAGGCATACTGAGATTCCCGTGTGTCTGTCAATTTCTTTTTCCCAGAACACTAGGTTATGACAACCTGAGATGATATTGGTGAATCTTTCTATTGAGAAACTGACTGTCCTCATAAAAATTATTTCCAGATACTGATATTCAGTGGTCCCTCAATAAGAAGAGTCAAATGGAGCTCTCAATGAGTATGTGTTTGATTTAATCTTAAATGTGAATAAGCAACCAAAAGATGATCAGACATTTCTGAAATCTAGAGACAGTGTAGGAAAAACATTGAAAGAGTTGACAGAGAAAACAGGGAGACAGAAATTGTCAAACAGAGTAGTACAGAAATTAGGGACTCAGGACTTCACATGGAAAAGATCTACCAAAAACTAATGTTCAGAGCCTGGTGTCTGTAAATTCAGATATATTGACTGGTAAGGAGTAGGGTCCATACATTGGTATGTTTTATATAGCCCCCACAAATGCTTTTAATGCATAGCTAGGGATGAAAAAAAACCTATTGTACCTATTAATGTGCCCCTTTTATATTTAGGCTACTTGGGTTAGCACACACAGTGACATGTAGCTTTTCTGGCATGGTGGAACTTATGGAAAAACCAAGACCAGAAAGGTGGATGTTCTTTCTCCCAGTCTAGGATTCATATGTTGCCTGTTTCTTTTTCTCATGCTGTGTAAAATATATAACAAACAACAAAACTAAAATTTTTTATGATCCGCCTGTAAAATAGTTAAGAAGTCTCTTTTGCTATAAGCTTGTATCTTTCCTCTTACAAAAGCTTTTATTTAAAAAAAATTAAAACTTTTTTTTGAAACTTTGCCTATGTCTTATGTGGGTTTCTTCCTGGAATGTTGAAACTCAGAGGCCATGCCAAACCTGAATTACAACTCAGAAAGCAAAGCCCAATGCAAGGGTCAGGGAAGGAACTTTTAAATACTTGTTCTGAAGAGTTAGTTATATAAAATCAATATAAATGCTACAACTTCTGGAGCAAGTAGGGCAGCCTGACAAGGTAGAGCAAAGATGGCTGATACTATAGGCCTCCTAAATTTATTTTATGTCTTCTTTTACTTAACCACTAATTTAAAGCTATAGTGCTCTGACCAGAGAGGGGAAAGGATAACACTTATCACAACTGTATGGTTTGCCTTGTCCACTATTTTACTCTCTGCTGTGAACTGGACATGTTCTCTGGGTTTATGGTAATAAAATGTTAGAGTTACTAACTTGGAAATTAGTTATGAGAATCTTCTATGGTTAAAAACATCAACCCTCAGTAGAACGAGAATGAACTAGAATTAAGGCAGAAAGTGCACCAGCAGAACCCCATGCAAGTCATCCTCTGACCAGAGCTTTCAATGGTTCTCACCTTAGATATGAGCTATTACCTCATTTCTCAGCTGAGCAACATTGTACCTTACCCAAACTCTCCTTTACAATAAAGAATACACACACAAACACACACACACACACACACACACACACACACACAAATATGTATGTATTTTGTTTTTTGTTTGTTTTTGGAGACAGAGTCTCGCTCTGTTGCCCAGGCTGGAGTGCAAGTGGCATGGTCTCGGCTCACTGCAGCCTCCATCTCCTGGGTTCAACCGATTCTCCTGCCTCAGCCTCCTGAGTAGCTGGGACTACAGGCAAGGGCCACCACACCTGGCTTTTTTTTTTTTTTTCTATTTTTAGTAGAGATGGGGTCTCACCATGTTGGCCAGGATGGTCTTGATCTCTTGACCTCATGATCCACCTGCTTCGGACTTCCAAAGTGCTGCAATTACAGCTGTGAACCACCATGCCCAGCTGCGAATAATGAAATATGTTAATAGAAAATCATAAGACTTCCTGAATGGGAATCGTGGAACTGGAATTCAAAGCCAGTTCAGTTGTTCCCTACACATGTATAAACATTTTCCTGCATCATTTGGAGGTATAATTAAGGTGCACTGAGAGTATAGGGAAAGGAGAACTTCAGTGTCACTAGAGGAGTCAGGGAAAGTTACTCAGAGGAAGTAACACTTGACGTATGAAAATAAGCAAGGTAGATAGAGAAGGGGAGAGCAAGAAAGACATTACAGGTGGAAGGAGAAGCCTGCCCAAAGTCATGATGTCTGGTGAAAGCCAAAGGTGATCTTAGAGATTATATAACCCTTTCACTTTACTCTTAGGAAAAAATTGGTCCCAAGACTGTGCCAGGTACTAGGAATGTAGAGATAATTATGTTCCCGTCATCAAAAGCACACAGTAGAGTGTGAAAATAATTTTATTTTTTCCCACCAGTGTCTCTGTTTTGCTTCTACTTTATGTGATGCATATACAGTCCAGTAAGCTTAGTTCTGTTTCCTGACTAATGGTGATATCTCTGTTTCTTGTTATTCATATTTCCAGTGGTGCTAGAATGAGACACCAACTGCAGGTTCCTTCCAACTACAAGAGAATCATAGCTCAAAGTGTGGACTACTGATGGCAGGATCAGTATCCTCATATTTGTACCTTAAGATCAATTTTCCAAAATACACTGATTACTCACATTACATTTTGATTTTTATTGCCAGTTGTTGAGATTATTATTCACTAGTTCATTTCACTAATACCCCTCCATTGAGCACCAGACAGTTGTACAGCATTGCATCAAGTGTTGTCAGGCAGCAAAGATTAACTAGATGAAGTTTATGCCCTACAGGAGATAAAGGTTTCACTGAGATAAATATGTGTGTATTACAAAAATAAAATACAGCACGGCATACATTTCCTTAGTGTAGTCTAAGGGAGGCCTCATGGTATAGGAAAAGAACATTAATTTCACAGTAATATGGCCCCAAGTGTGAGACCTAAATATTTTTTGGATTGAGACAATTTATTAAACTTCAAGTCCCATTTTTTTCCAACTGTAAAGTGGAAATGATGAAAACTCCTACCTCAGTAGTTCATATGTGTGTGCATATGTGTGTGTACTGAGCAAATCAAATAATATACAAAATATACTGAAGTGGAATATACTAGGACTTCAGTATATTTTTACCTAGTCTCTGGTCCCTGCCAAACCGTCCCAACACCCTAAGTAGTTAACATCTGACAAGCCAGAGGAATATAAAATATTTGGTCATGTTTTACTTCTTTCATGAAAATAGCACATGACAAAACATACAGTTCTTCCAAATTCAAAATAATGCTCTTACTAAAACAATTTGGAGTGGTGACTTACTATGTCCTTGCATACTGCTTCAGAGATTTGGCATATATTATCAAGAATACCATTTTATTTAAAAAGCTCATAAAGCTTCATCCTCAGCTATTATGGATTTAGGAGTAGCAGATATATGGAAACTTTCACACTCTATTGAACGGGATTATACATTCTTCTGTAGCCCACATAACTCATATTTCCAGGGTCATTCTAAATTCTTCACTTTCTGATTAATGATGTGGATAGCATGGCTTTAGGTAGTGTTCTCTTATTTGACCATGCCACAGACTCACTTTCAACTAACCTTCAGAAAGCCTTAGGCAGCATTTTGGCACAATTTCCTTTAGTAATGAATACTGGAAAAAAAAGTTATAATTTGTAATTCTAAAACTACATACAAAGTGCACAAACACATATCCAAGGACTCTGGGTTGCTGACATATAATATATCTCACCTTAGATATAAGCTATAATCACTCTTATTATATAGTACTGCTATAAGGATGACTGATATAATGTATGCAAATAATATATTGTAACATTGACACATAGTAGATGCTCAACAAATAATTGCTGAAATGAATTTTTCCATTTTATCATGTGAGGATATTGCAATACAATTTAAGTAGCTTTCTCAAGGTCATACAGATTTTAATAACCGTTATATATGCGTATATATATGTGTGTGTGTGTGTATCAGCAATCCAGAGTCCTTGTATATTTTATATGTAAAATATAAAATGACTTTATATAAATATGTGTGTGTGTGTATAAATTAAGCCTATATAGGCTCTCTTTTAGTTATTGTTGATTGACATCAATTTTTTTCTGAACACTGTATTATTAATTACAAAAATAAATTAACTGGCAAAGTTCTCATTAAGGATAAATGTGAAATGGGAGTACTATATAGATAAATTGTTGCTTGCCTTGTTCAGATTGAAAGAAACATTTAGACTCTAGAGGGAACAGTGAAAAAAGTGTATATTATAGAGTTATATGTTTTAATAACTTCACCTCATTCTATTAAGCCTCTAACCCCACTGGAATCATAAAAGGTTAATATTGAGATGAACCCTAAAGGCATAAATTAGACTGTGCCATTACTTGCCCCCGAATGAGCCTTAAGCTATGTAATACTTGATCAGCAGGACTTTCCTTTATTATTAAAGAAATGAAGATACACTGCATTGAATGATATTACTGAAAATGCCTAAATTTTCTCATTATCCTACAAGTGCTTAAAATTGCTATTACAGATTTCTGTAGGCAAAATCCCAGGTCCCAGCAGACCCCTGCAGAATATTATGGAGTATTAGTAGGGAATGTGTTTCAATTACCCACAAAAATATACTTAAATAGCCATATTGGGTATTTTCAGGAGGAAATGAAATATTTTATTTTTATTCTACTATAAAGAAGGGTCAATCTGAAATAGCCTGCTGGAGTTACAGGCTACAAATCAAAACTGAGGCATCATCAAAAATATTTCTCATTTATGAACTTTTTCTGATATTAAAAAAGCACCAAGTTATCTGTCATTTCTTGCTCCTTTGGTAGCTTCATTTTTCAATATTAGATATTACTACTTCACGTTTGCTATTCATCAAGTTTAAAAGCGACACTTGTCCAATAAAAATAGTTGGATATCCTTGGCAAAGACATGACACTTTTTGGATAGCCATATATATCATTAACTTCTTCTGAGAAGGAATCCCTGGGTTGTAAATAATGAAAGGACAGCTCTATCATAGGTAAAACAATTTCACACAAATCTTTCTTAACATCTTGTGTTTTTTTTTAAAGTTTAATTTGTAAATTTCAATAATCCCTTTTTCTTCAACATTTGTGCTAAAATAAAAAGTTCCACACATTTTAAAAATATATAAATCTTAACTGTTTTCATTTGTGGCACAAAGATTTAATGGTATATAGTATAAATTTCTGGAGCAGTGACATTTATCTAATCTAAAACTTGTTTTTCTTTTAAAGCTTCCCTTTAATATTCAATTAATAGTCTTAATTATAAGACTATGATTTTAATTTGATCATCATATCTAACTCTAGAAACAATTACCAGTGGTTATGATTATTCAGATTTTCCATCAAACCACAGGGGGAAAGAATAGACAACAATTTAATCACTGAAATGATATGCGTTGTTAAAACAAATATGTGAAATTTAAAGTAATACTATATTTGGTGAGTACTTTCTAGTTTATAAAGCACTTTCACATTTTTGCCCATTTGGTCCTCTTAACCCAAGGAGGTAGGCAGGGCCTTAATATTTTTCTGCTACTCAAAAAGAACAAAGCTGGAGGCATCATGCTATGGGGCTTCAAACTATACTATAAGGCTATAGTAACCAAAACAGCATGGTTCTGATTAAAAAAAAAAAAAAAAAAAAAAAAAAAAAAAAAAAAAAAAAAAAAAAAAAAAAAAAAAAAAAAAAAAAAAAAAAAAAAAAAAAAAAAAAAAAAGACCCATTAGATCAATGGAACAGAATAGAGAACTCAGAAATAAGACTACACACCTACAACCATCTGATCTTTGACAAACCTGACAAAAACAAGTGATGGGGAAAGGATCTAATAAATGGTGCTGGGAGAAGTGGGCAGCTATGTGCGGAAAATTGAAACTGAGCTTCTTTCCTTATACCTCCTGAAAAAATTAAGGTGGATTAAAGCCTTAAATGTAAAAACTCAAAACTATAGCAACCCTACAAGAATATTTGGGTAATACCATTCAGGACGTAGGCATGGGCAAAGATTTCATGATGAAAATACCAAAAACAATTGCAACAAAAGCAAAAATTAACAAATGGGATCTAATTAAACTAAAGAGCTTCTGCAAAGCAAAAGAAATTATGGTCAGAGTGAACAGAAAGGCTACAGAATGAGAGAAAATTTTTGCAACCTATCCATCTGACAAAGGGCTAATATCCAGAGACTACAAGAAAATTAAACAAATTTACAAGAAAAAACAAACAACTTGATTAAAAGTAGACAAAGGACATGAATAGACACTTCATAAAAGAATACATTTGTGTGGCCAACAAACATACAAAAAAACCCCTCATCACTGATCTTTAGAGAAATTCAAATCAAAACACAATGAGATGCCGTCTCACGCCAGTTAGAATGGCAATTATTACAAAGTCAAGAAACAAGAGATGCTGGAGAGGTTGTAGAGAAAAAGGAATGCATTCACACTGTTGGTGGGAATCTAAATTAGTTCAACCATTGTGGAAGACAGGGTAGTGATTCCTCAAAGATCTTGAACCAGGAATACCATTTGATCCAGCAATCCCATCATTGGGTATATACCCAAAGGAATAGAAATCATTCTGTTATAAAGATACTTGCATGCATATATTCACTGCAGCACTATTCACAATATCAAAAACATAGAATCAACCAAAATGCCCATCAATGATGGACTGGATAAAGAAAATGTGGTATATATATACCATGGGGTAGTATGGAGCCATAAAAAGGAACAAGATCATGTCCTTTGCAGGGATATGGATGGGGCTGGAAGCTGTTATCTTCATCAAACTAATGCAGGAACAGAAATCCAAACACCACATGTTCTCACTTATAAGTGGAGAGCTGAATAATGAAAATGCACTGGGGTCTGGGTTGGGGGTGAAGGAAAGAAGAACATCAGGAAGAATAGTCAATGTATGCTGGACTTAATACCTACGTGATGTCATGTGTTGATCTGTGGTGCAAACCACCATGACACATGTTTACCTATGTAATAAACCTGCACATCCTGAAGATGTACCCCAGAACTTAAAATAAAAGTTGAAGGCAAATATATATTTTTTCTGCTACTAAATCAGGATAATCACTCTTATTAGATAGTACTACTATAAGGGTGACTGATGTGATGTTTGCAAGTCATCTACTGTAGACACTAACACATAGTAGATGCTCAACAAATATTTGCTGAAATCAATTTTTGCATTTTATCATGTGAAGATAGTGCAATTCAATTTAAGTAATCTTATCAAGGTTATACAGATTTTAATAGTTGTATTATTAGAAGTAAGTGTTAATGATTCAAGTGAATTGTTGCTGAATATGAAGATTTAAATGTCACTGTTATGATATTGTATTAATCAATGTGATTTGGACTTATTAAATTTATTGTAGTTAATATTGTTAGCAACATATCCCAAAGAACAAATGAATTAAAGTATGTTTCAAAATTGCTATAACTTAAATATGAAATACATTCAAATCACAAATTTGACTTATGTCACTTAGTCCTGTCATGTGAAGATAGTAGAAATAATAAATTGTTAATAATTTATGTATCACTTATTTTGGCCCAGATACATAAGTGATTTATATAGGTCATCTAAATTAGTCCTTTCAACATCTTAATAAGGCTATTCTCATTATTATTTCATGATCTGGACAAATACAGCACAGTGAGAGGTTAAGTAACTTTTCTCAAGATTATTGAAGTAGGAAGTAGTGGAAGAAGGAATTTTAACCCAAGCACACTGACTCTACTCTAGAGTTAACACTCTTAATCCTCATACTCCCTAGCTTCTATGAATGGTATGTAGTTATAATGACTCCATTGAATTGCAGAGAAATCCAGAGTGCAAAGCAAGAGGATCAAAATTTGACTGTTAGGACAATATAGAAAAGAGGAAGTAGAATGTTTTGAAGAAGGGGAATGTAAATAGACAGCAGAATAGGCATGGGGTTTTGCAAAACAGTCTTGCATGAGAGTATAAAAGCTGAGGGCCATGTGAATATTGTATTCCTGCATCTGTCACAAGGCTGAGGTGTGGAGAGAGGTTGATAGTCCTCGAAAAGAACATTCCAGAATGTTCTGGTGTGTTCTACAATAGACAAAGTCAGGTTAGGGAAGGTATGCAGCTGTAACCCAGTGGGCCAAGGAAGGGAACTGAGATTGTATATCAGTGTGTAGTCATGGGGCAGGGAGAGCTCTACTGGTGCAAAAATAAAGGAGTGAGGACTTTCATCTGATTCTTCTACACTAATCACATTTCTGAAGCCAGATCAGTAGGACTCAGAAGATGTGAGGTAACAAGGAAGAGTTCATTAAGTGAGAGTTGGCAGGAATGAGAAGGCTACCAAAACATAGTGATAAACAAACCAGGTATGTTTTGATCTGAATGTGTGGTCAATACTTCAAACACACACACACACACACACACACACACACACCCACACACACACACACACACACGCCCGCACATACACCTTAATCTATAATCCCAAATCTAGTTTTTCCTTAGGAGTATTTTTAAAATTTTGTTATATTGCAAGTTGAAATTATCTAATATGTGTGAATTCTTTCATAAAATTTAGGGTTTGCTTGGTAGCACTTGTAGATAGCTAATATATAGTTTGAGGAATATGTTTTGTTCCAAACATATGGTATCAAAATCTGCTTGAGCTGCCATAATAAAATACTGTAGAATTGTTGGCATAAACAACAGAATTTTATTTCTCATAATTATGGAAGCTGGGAAGTCCAAGGTCAAAGTATGAGCAAATGGCCGGATACTGTGGGTTACACCTATAATCCCAGCACTTTAAGAAGCCGAGCCAGATGGATCACCTGAGGTCAGGAGTTAGAGACCAGCCTGGCCAGCATGGTGAAACTCCATCTCCACTAAAAGTCCAAAAAAATTAGCTGGGAGTGGTGGCATGCACCTGTAGTTCCAGCTACTCAGGAGACTGAGGCAGGAGAATCACTTGAACCCAGGAGGCAGGGGTTGCAGTGAGCTGAGATCGTGCCTTTCCACTCCAGCCTGAGCAACAGAGGGAGACTTCTCACGAAAAAAGAAAAAAAGGTACAAGCAAATAAGGCCTCATTCTGAAGCTTTTTCTTTTGGCTTATAGGCAGCTACCATCTCACAGTGTGCTCACACTACCTCTCTGGTGTCTCTTCTTATAAGGCTTATCATGAGGGCCTTACCCTTATGTCATCTAACCCTAATGACTTCCCAAATGCTCTGTCTCCAAATGTTATCACATTGAGGGTTAGGGCTTCAACATACGCATTTTGGGGAGATACAAACATTCAGTTCATAACATATAGGGACCATATATATATATATATATATATATGGTGAAATTTATGCTAAATGCTGATGAAAAAGTTTCAAATATTTTCAGATAATTGTGAGATAAAAAATTACCTATTTTGTCTTATTCTAACTTTATATCCTCCTATAAAGGTGAACAAAAATGTATTCTCCAGATCTTAGTAATTTGTCTACGCTGTGCCATTATTTTTCCTCTACTCATACATTTTGGTCAGTCAGCCAGATTTGGATCTATTCAAAATAGGTGCTATGGTAGCAAGAGATCTAAATTGGGAGTCAGTGATATAGAGTGAGGGGTGTTAAGTTTGGCACTAATTTGCTGTGTAACCTTCACTTGCTCTTTCTTAGCCTTACTTTACTCATTAGCAAAAAGATATGGTTGAACTCAATTATGGTTATTTTCATGAATCCCTTGAATGACCAAATGACTGGGTTTTCCTGAGACTGTCTTGGTTTTAGCCCTAAAAAGTCCCACTTACCAGAAAACCTCCACCCTGAGATGTGTAAAGACCCAGTTTGTCTTTATCATTGTATCATTGGAGAGGGATGGGAAGGAAATGGGCAGCCCCCACAATAGAGGCTGAAAGTAATACTATTTTCAGTGTTAAATGGATACGTCTCAGATCATTTGCCTTCTGTGTTTTCTGTTGTTCCCCGCCGCCCCCACCCACCTTATTGCTAATATTGCAACCCTGATCTCTGCTACACAGTAATAGATCATCCATTGTTGCCTCACTTTAAGTGATGCTGGCTAAAGGGTGTGCAACTTATGTGTACTGTAATTGTGTTAACAGTTCAGTTTTTAATTTGCCTGTAGGTTACCTGTTGTGCTTTGTATAAAGATATTATTAGTTTAACTTTTTAACATTGTAAGTCATGTTATCATGTACAGTTCAGATAATGACAAAGAGACAATTGCAATATCAACACAGACTTTACCAGGATATCACCGAAAAATAAGGCTAAATGACTGCATGATTTTAATACTGACAGAAGGAATCAGCTATGAGATAAAGGGAGTAAATAACCCAAACAGAGAATAGTGTACAATATGCAGAAAATAATTTGGGATTAGGCCTAATGGAGAAGGGAATGTGGAAGCACATATGTAGAGTGAATTTCAGAAGCCTTGGGTGGGACAGGTGAGAAAAGTTTTTGTGTCCCCAGGAGACACCAATGCTAAGTTGAAAACACTTGCTGCTGAGCTCACCTGGACGTACCACCTGGAAGTTTATTCATTACCATATCATTCCTTTGACTGCTCTACAAATCTGAATAAACTTACATTTCCTGATTCAGAGGTTTTCACTCAAACGTCTTTATGAATGAGAAAAGGGATGTGATAACGGATGTGTTTGTTTCTGACAGTGTAAAGCTGACTCTATCCGTTTTTTACCAACTAGCATTCTTTCTACAGTCTAGCAATTGATACTTTGAATCATGGCAACAAGTGTTCTCTAGCTTTTAGGTGCTATGATTTGAAATACAGAGTTTCAATCAGTTCTCTTATATGAAGATTTTAATAATGATATAGGAAACATAAAAGATAAAAATTAGATTTTGCTCATTTATCTGCATATTCAGCAGAGAGTACAAAGCCAAATTTTGGCCAATTTCTTTCAATTTATACACTTCTTACCAAAGAAAATTAAAAGATCTTATCTAGTAAACGTTCTGTAGGCCTTGCCCACAGCACTTCTTAAAAAGGGTGTGATTTGCTTACTTGTGTCGTTAAGGCTTTTGTAATTGAATGTTTTTCCCAAAATGTGCAGCAGCACTTGATGAATTTTGTTTTTTACTTTATAGAAACAGAAGGCATCCATAGACCTTTGCTTACAAGATAGTTGCCATCATTGTTGCTGCTTATAAAAAAAGATTAAAATTTTGTTCTGCCATAAAATCAAATTTTCAAAGTGTGGCATAAAAAAACTGCTCTTCTCTCATTTGTAAATACATTGAGGATGGAGATGAAGAAAAATGACAATAAAACATCCTGTACAGCTGTTTCTTTAAAACTCTTTGGTGATTTTTAATGGTGTCATAACTTACCTAGAAAAGGATGAATTGAATGGCCCTGAGTTCTTCAATGCTATATGCAGATTTCAATAAAGACTCATACAGTCAAAAAAGGACTCACTTTTTGAAAATAACACTGCTTCCAGGCCAGGCACAGTGACTCACACCTGTAATCCCAGCACTTTTGGAGACTGAGGCAGGTGGATCACCTGAGATCAGGAGTTTGTGACAACCTGACTAACAGTGAAACCCCGTCTCCTGTGTCTAATTAAAAAAAAAAATAGCCAGACGTGGTGGCACATGCCTGTAATCCCAGCTAGTTGGGAGGCTGAGACAGGAGAAGACAGGAGAATCACTTGTACCTGAGAGGCGGAGCTGGCAGTGAGCCGAGATCTTGCCATTGCACTGCAGCCTGGGCAACAAGAGAGAAACTCCATCTCAAAAAAAAAAAAGAAAAGAAAAGAAAATATCACTGCTTCCAAACTCAAAATGATGTTACCACAAAGGGGTTGTCAGATGGAACCTTCTCACTTTATTTAATAAAGCTGTACATTATTTTATATTCAAAATACCTCATGTACCCCACAAATAAATAAACCTATTATGTAGCCACAAAAAATAAAAATAAAAAACTTAAAAAAAAACTTCAATTTTTGCAAAATGCAATTACCTTTGTGCATTATAACCATTTCCCTAAGAAAGAGAGGTTTAGATTTTAATGAATTACCCTCTTCTTTGAAGTGTTTAAAAAATATGGGCATTTTAGTACATGGATACCATATCTGATAAATGTATGGCTTCAATAGTTCAGTTTGACCAACAGCTGATCAAAATGAGCCTGTAGCTACAAAGTGGGTGGATATGTTTCAAGACCTAGCAATTAATTCTTGCAAGTCTGAAAACCTGCTCTCGCTAGTAAGTAAAATCTGAAGTATTCCCTGCTTAAACAGTTTTTGAGAGAATAGTTAGCATGATGCCATCACATTGGACTGACATCAGTAATCATTTCAATGTCGTCTTGATAAGAGCAGAATTATATTTGGCTGTATTCAGTTTTATTACTGTATAAAAGAAAAGAAGGATGTATTAAAGGCTGTGGACAGTTCAGACATTATGTAGTATTGGAAATGGAAACAATAATAATAGAAACATCATGTGACAGAAAAAACATATCCTTATTATTTTTATTAAACACAGGTCACTTTTAAAATCATGTCATATTTATGTTCTCTTTTTTAAGTCTTTCAAATGGCTCAACATATAAGATGTTAAAGGTAAGCAAGGTGATGGATATGTTAATTAGCTTGACTTTAATAATTTCATATTGTATACATACATCAAAATATTATATTGTACTCCATAAATGTATAAGTATTTATTAATTAAAACATTAACAATAAATAATGAAGCTACATTAAAAGACAAAAAGAATATACAACAATATAGCCTACAATATTTAAATATTCAGTAGTGTTTAAAAAAGAGTTAAATTGCTATATCAGAAGACACAATAATACATTATAAAATATTATATGTTTCTCACACCCTGAATTTTAATTTATATAAATGACTACTAATTGCCACTGTTAACTAGTTTGATTTTGAAGCATAAATTATAGCATTTATGTAACAAAAGTAAATGCAGAATAATATATAATTCTGAAAATCTATCCATTTTTCATAGTTTAAGTAATAACACATATAACTGTTCATTATAGTTTATATTATTATAGAATTTTGTCTGGTATGCTTGTGTGCCAGTTTTGTTCTCTGATAAGTTAGTCCCTCACTCCATGTGCCAGTCAGCTCTAATGTTCTGTCCGCATGGTTGTAGATGGCATCCTTAGAAGCATAAATGTGACGAGTAGCAAATTTTCTCGAGTTCATGAGAATTAATGAAGTGTTTTGGTAAGAAAACAGTCTAACCTACTTTTACAGATGATTTTGAGATTGGCCAGAGTGAATTCAAAAGAAAATAGATGGTAACTTCATATTTCTAAGAATTCTCAATACCTTGACATGATTACTTCATGTCTGATACACATACTCTTTGTCGATGAAAATCCCAGTGATTTTCGTTCTTAAGGTAAGGGACCTTAGGGGTACGTATGGAGTGGGCTAGGCAAGGTGAACCAGGTGTCATACCATTTGGTAGTGTAGTCATTCCTCAGACACATGATGTGGAGAAAGGTCCCTTGTGTCCAACTGCATAGGTTAGGAAATAAGAGAGCTTTTTACATACCCACTCAGTGAAAAACATGCTATTATGAACAGCATTTTAGGTGACATTTTTTGGAAAGTTAATATACTAAAAATTATGTATACTTTAATCTAAATATTGTTGGCATAAAATATGAAATCAAATTAGTAGTGCCCTGGAGGTTAATGTGGTAGCAGAAGACTATTGAAAAGAATTTGGGTGAAGGGAATGTTGGGAAAAAGAAATACAATACAGACAACTTTGAGTGTGATGAAAATTTAATCACAACTGCAAGCTATTAGATAACAGCTATCCCAAATTATTGGATTTTTATGTATTTCTTTTTTTCTCTCTTATTAGTGAAAAAACATAATTAACCTAATTAAGTCTTCCGTGTTATGGCAATGGTGAAAAGTTAAAACCTAAATATATGTCACATGAAAATTAAAAACAACTTAAAAGTCCATACCCATAAATCCCACATATGCCCTTTATGACATTCTACATGTAAGTCATAAAATTGT
Source organism: Plecturocebus donacophilus (assembly GCA_004027715.1). NCBI lineage: Eukaryota > Metazoa > Chordata > Mammalia > Primates > Pitheciidae > Plecturocebus > Plecturocebus donacophilus. The sequence continues at coordinate 36,892 of PVKP010011102.1, forward strand.
TTTTTAGTGATTAACAACAATCATTTTCAATATACTTGAAAAATATTTAAAATCATGAGAGTACTACCAAATACAAGAAATATTGTTTGAAAATAGAATTTTAAAATTAGAAAATGAAAGAAAAAAGAATTTTATGGTTTTACTGCTTACCTTTCATTTGCTTTTTTATTATAGAAAAAAAGTCAGAAAAGACATTCTAACAAAAAGAATGCAACTGATGCCCGTAGTCCCATAAAACTCAGACACTTCGCCTATTGAGACCTCAAGATCTATTTTTCTAGATCATTTTATCTTGCTCTCACTCTCCTCACTCCCTTAAATGAGATTATGCAAAGAATGTTTTTCTACAATCCATGTTTAATATAATATTTTGAACATCTTTTATTTTTAAGCTTCATTATAAAATACATCATGTACATAAAAGACTGATGCATATACTTATATGATGCTCTCTGATTATTCCTTCTCAATGTTATTCCCTTCTCTCTCATGTAACTACTATTCTGCATATTATGGTAATTACTCCCATGCTCTCCTTCGTATTTTACCACCTATGTATGTATCTTTAAATGGCATGTTTGATGTTTCCTGTATTTGACTTTCATTATTGGAGTCATATGTGTTTTTCTGCAGCTTGTGCTCACTATATTTTATTTTCTGTGTTCATACAAGTAGCCACATTTCATGTATTTTTCATAACATGTGTAGTATTTAGTATTCCATTATAGGCACAGAACACTTTTTTTTGTTTTGTTTTGTTGGTTTGTTTGTGTGTTTGTTGAGACTGAGTCTCACTCTGTGGCCCAGGCTGGAGTGCAGTGGCATGATATGGGCTCACTGCAACCTCCACCTTCCAGGTTCAAGCGATTCTCCTGCCTCAGCCTCCCTAGTAGCTGGGACTACAGGCCTGGGCCACCACACCCGGCTAATAAACATGGGTATATTGTCCATGAATTTTTTGGTTAATTTTAGTGTTTTAATGGCACAAACAATGTTTCTGTATTTCTGTACATGGTTAAGGCTGCTAGATAAAATACAAGATGCTCAGTTAAATTTGAATTTCAGATAAACCAATTTTTAGTATAAGTATATTCCTAATAGTGCATAGAACATACATACACTGTTTTTATTATTTATACTGTATTTAAATTTAACTGAGAGTCATGTATTATTATTTGCTAAATCTGGCAACACTCTACATGGTGCAAATTTTTAGGAAGTTAAGTAGGATATATACTTAAGGTGTAATTGTTATGTCTTAGGAAATAAGTGTGTTCAATTTATTTCCAAATTGATTATATTGATTTATATATCTATTTGCTGATGTGTCGGAATGCTCATCACTTAGTATCTTCATTAATGCTTAATATTGGCTGACTTTATAACTTTGTCAATTTGATGAGTGTCAAATTTTCTATCATTTTGGTTTGAATTTCAATTTTCTACATTGCTAATGAAGTTGAGCATCTTTTCAAATGACTGTGGACCACTTGTGTTTCCACTCCTGTGAGATGTCCATTTATATATTGTGCCTCCTTTTTCTATTGTGTTATCAGTTTCAGGATTTGGAGGATTTCTTTATATGTTCTGGATACTAAACATTGTTGGTTTATATGTTACCTATATAGGCTCCCATTTTGTGGCTTATCTTTTGATATTAACATTAGTTTTTGTTCATCACATGTGTATAGACTGGCTTCTGTGGTCTCCATTTAGTTCCAGTGTTCTCATCATCTGTCACTGAGCCCAAAACACATAATGTGACTATTATACCTCTGTAAAAAAATACTGGACTTTGGGAGGCTGAGGTGGGTGGATCACAAGCTCAGCAGTTCGAGACCAGCCTGGCCAACATGGTGAAACCCTATCTCTACTAAAAATTAAAAAAAAAAAAAAATTAGCTGGGAGTGGTAGCAGGTGCCTGTAATCCAAGCTACTCGGGAGGCTGAGGCAAGGGAATGGTTTGAACCCTGGAGGCAGAGGTTGCAGTGAGCCAGGAATGCGCCACTGCACTCCAGCCTGGGTGATAGGGCAAGACTCTTTCCAAACAAAAAATACTAATTCTAATACTGGAATAACTTGTAGGGCACGTCTCCTAAGTTTTTTGAGAATTGACTTAAGGTCTGGCAGATGGTCAGTTTGATGTTAATGTTTTCTATGCATTTGAAATGTACCTTATCCAGTTGTTGGGTGCCATCAAGTTCTATTTAGATGTCCATTTGATTAAGCATGCTATTTATGTGATTCAAATTTTCCAGATATTTAATGACATTTTTCTGCTTAACCTATCAACTATTTAGAGAGGTACGTTAAAATTTTCAAATATGAGGCCGGGCACAGTGGCTCATACCTATAATCTTAGCACTCTGGAAGGCCAAGGTGGGTGGATCGCTTGAGGTCAGGAGTTCAAAAGCAGCCTGGCCAACATGGTAAAACCCTGCCTCTACTAAAAATACAGAAAATAAATTAGCTGGACAGGTTGGCACGCACCTCTAGTCCCAGCACTCTGGAGGCTGAGGCAGGATAATCTCTTGAACTGGGAGGCAGAGGTTGCAGTGAGACTAGATTGCACCACTACACTGCAGCCTGGGCAATAGAGTGAGACTCCATCTCGAAAAAGAAAAAAAAATTCACATATGATGGTTGGATTTATTAGTTTCTTTTCCTTTGTAGTTGGATCAAATTTTACTTTTAAACTATTTTCAAAATTATTTTTACTGGGTCCCATAAGGTTTAGAATTGCTTAATCTCCATAACGAACTAATACTTCAATAACTATATGTTGGCCCTTTTTATAAAAAAAAATGTGGCCTAAAATTTATTTTGTCTGATATTAATGTAGCTGTGCCAAGTATCTTTTGTTTCACATCTATTTTGTAGATCTTTTTTATTATTTTACTTACATAGTTCTTATGTCCTTATGTTTAAATATGACTTTCTTAAACAATGTATAAATATATTTTAAAAATATGATCTGACAGTGAACAACATAGTTTATGTTTGTGATTTGTAATATATGTATATATGTGTATAGGTATGTATATGTATATGTATATTCTTTGTTTTATTTTCTTTTTAACTGACACGTAATGTACATATTTGCTGGACACAGTATGATGTTTGATACATGTGTATATTGTATAATGATTAAATCAGAATAATTTGCATTTGATTTATTTCTATCATCTTATTTAGTATTTTCTATTTGTCCCATTTTATAGCTTTTATCTTCTTGCATAGTTAATTACTTTTGATTTGATCCTGATTCTTCCCTTGGTTTCATTTTTTGTGGTACTGTTCTGGAAGTTGTACAGTATATATTCTTTATTTAGTAGTTAATTGAGACAATTTAATGTTTTTTGAAAATGTCAAAAAATTCTAAACTTAATAACATCTTTCTTTCCTTAAGTTATACAAAAATATTAGAATGTTTGAACTCTAATCACATCCCAAATTATATACTTGTATTATTCAATATTTTCAGTTCTGTTTTGATTTTCTGTGAAGATATAGTCTTTCTTATTAACAGGAAATCAATAAAAATATATTTTATTAAATTTTTTTTCTCTTACATCATTTTAATCACATAGTGTTCAATTAATTATTTTGATAAGTCAGCATTTGTCCAACTCACTTTTGTTGAACATTCAGATGGTTTACCAACAGTAGTCTTGGTTGGCTGAAAATTACCTGGAAGTAAACCTAATAGCTCATAATACCAGTTAAATTTTGACAGTTTAACGTCACCTATATGGAGCAGTACAAAAATAAATCAGGAAACTGAAACTCTAAAAGCAGATAACTTGGTTAAGTTCAAACAGCTATTAAGTGGTGAAAGTGGGCTTTGAACCCAGACAGTTTACATTTTGAGACCTACAGCAAAAATGTGGAAATTATACACACACACGCACACACACACAATTTCCAAGTTATAGTTAAGGAATAAAAACTGATGTACAACTATTCTAAGACACACACACACACACAAATATCAATTAGTGACAAAATGTGTGAAGTAGGAACATTCATTTTTGACTGATTGTTTTGAGTCTTGACTATCCAGGTGTTTTTCTTTTTGCCAGACTTTTATCTCTGCAGGTTATTTTGGACAATTGGACAATTTGCTTTCAAATATCTGTTCTTACCAAGGCAACACCATTGAGTGACTACAATTCACGTTGCCTAATTCTTAAAATTTCTAGTATATAGACATGTCTGCTGTAACCTTCAGGCCTCTCCAACAGAGGTGTTTTCTCAATCACAAAATAGATATTCATTATGAAGATGTGCACTTTACAAAAAAGAAATCTTAGCTTTCTAGTTTCAATTGAAATAGAATTAAATGAACATGAATATCTTTTATATTACTATTCAGAAACATTCCTCTAGCATGACAATAAGAATATCCATAATATAATTTAGTTTTAGATATGAAGCTTGAAATAAAAGTGTTTAAAATATTGACTACCTTACTCTAAGCTAAAAATGGAAAATTGATTGACTTAGGGAAAAAATATAGATTTTGAAATTTAAATTAACTAAAATTGGCACCATCTTATTGATTTTTCTGTTGGCTACCATTTTGTATCGCAGACCATTAAGTATGATTTCAGGCTTTCATTAGCAACAGTTTAAATATACTTGAAAATAAAATATGCATTTTGTAAAATTAATATATCTCCCATTCAACCTAAGTTGGAAGATATTTATAACTAGAACACCAAAATATATGGAGCATGAAAACAGGAATTTTTACCTGTTTGTTCACTACTATAATTGTAGTTTCTTAGACAGTACATGGCACAGAGTATGCACTCAGTAAACATTTCTTGAATGAATACACAAGTGAATACTTATTTCTCAGCAGTCACTATTTGGCGCATATGAAATGTGTGTTATCAATGAACAAAGGACCCAAAGTGCCTTGCTCTACAGCAGCAGTTTTCAACATGTGGGCTAGCTGCTCCAAAAATATATCTGGGGCAGGAGTTGTAGTTTGAAAACCTTACCTTGATGATTCAGAATTACAACCATGCTTTACAAGTTTTGCTGCTGTCATAAAGGCAAGCCAGTTATCATGTTTCTCTCAGAGTAGATTCTTTTTTCTATTAAACAGTGACTCTCAAAGTCTTGAATATGGCCTAGCTTGTCTGATAGCATTTTCTCATTGTGATTCATCTTTTGTCCTTTATTCAATAAAATATGTCTGTCTTGTGCAGTAGCAGATGTGGGAAGGAATTGGTAGGCAGTTGTATAGGGTCAGCTGGGATGAAAGGAGATAGCAGACAGAATGTTAACACATGGTGGATACAATTACCAATATCGGAAGAGCCATTTTAAGTATTCCATTTGTGTGTCACTGATTTGCAGATGTTCTGGAAAACATCCTGTCATTTCATTTTTAGCGTCTGAATCAAGAGACCATTCTAATCATTTTAAAAGCTTTCATTATAAAAAGTTTTAAAAGAAGCTGTGTGTTATTAACAGCTATTGAATATATATGTTTTGAAAAAATATATTTTTGAATGGTTTTCCTTGCCCTTCTCATAGAAAACTGGGCAACTTTGCCCATCATTTCTCAAAGGGAAATGTAGATTTAAATCAATATAAGTGTGCCCCAATTTATGAAGTCCCAGTTTATGAAAACATGAATTTAAAAACTCAGTTGGTTTGTTAAATTTTCTGTCTAGAGACAATCTTTCTGTTCAGGAAAATACAGCAAGACCTAATAGAGATCATAGAAACAAAGTTTTGCCTTTCTGTCTTGGTTTTGCCTTATAAGATCAGATTATATCACTCTGGGACTCGATTTTCTTATTTGTAATATAAGATACAAAAATTTGTCTAATAAGCATCAATGAAGTAGTTAAAGCCTGATCAAATTTTCTTATAAATAATTGTTCCCAATGGCAGGCTTGCTACTACTGCACCTCTGAAGAGCTATTTAATATTTTAGATAGTATGACCCCACCTTTAGATATTCTGGAGGTCTGTAGTTTTGTTAAATGTTTTGTTAAATGTGTTCTCTATGTGAATCTCATGGACCCTCTTTCCCAAAGACCCGAATTTTGGAACCCCTGTTTTAAACACCTTTGAGAGCTGTTTAATTGACCACAGACTTACATTGGTCAAATTTTAAAACAGACCTTTTACTGAATGTGTTTTCATGTAGCTGATTTGATTATTCTTTTAGATTCTTTTATCTATAATACTGTGAATAGACTTATTAATTGTTCTTTTTTCTTTTCTCTTCTTATTTCCTGTGTTCTTGTTTGGTTCACTTTTCAGACATGGAATAACTAGATCGAAGGCTATGAACATTGCCAGGCAGGTCGATACTAAGTACACGGGTACTAAATACAAGGGAGGCATTTACCTTGGACAAAAGATTTTTAATAATATTTAAATGCAATATTTTAAAACAATATTATAGCAAAAACCCATGATGAACAAAATCACATTTCAAATAAAGACAGGCTCCAATTTCTTCGTTTTGCCTCAGGTTCCACTATGGCTGTGCATAGCACTGGTTCCAGCATTATTTGAATATTATCATTTCTGAAGACATTTACAAATTTGAAAGCTGGAAAATAATCTCTTTATATCATTATTTGTCTCATTTTTTTAAATTTATACACATCTTTATACCACAATTCCACAGTAAAGTATAGTGTCTTCCAAATCACATGTAATATGGCAAAAGTATGTAAATTACAAGCAGGTGAGAAAAGACAAGTGATGCTATTTTGTCTGTGTAATTCTTTCTGGATTTGTTTTATATTGTTCAAATCTAGGTATGTGGTCCATATGAATTCATGATTATCATGTTCTTGGTGGACTGTTTTTTTTACTAGTGTGGAATCTCTGTGTTGACATTAATGCTTTTTCACTTTCAATTATATTTTGCTGAATAGCAATATTTCTTTGATTTCTTTGTTAATAATTTACTTGATATTTTATTTTAAACATGTCATTTTGTTTAGACATGACTGTAGTAAATAGTACATAGCAGGAATTATTTTGGTTCTGATTTCAGCACTTGCCTTTTAATAAGCATGGTTAATTTATTTTATTTTCCTGAGATCACTTGTCTGTTTTCATGTGTGTTTCTATATACCATCTTTAGCATCACTTCTGATTTCCTTTCCTGTTTCATATTGGATTGTGGAGCTTATTCCATGTACTTCTCTATTAGATTACACTTTCATTTTCTGCTGTATCTCTAATTTTTCTTACATTTTTACCATTTAAACAAAACGCTGAAATTAGTGAGACAACTGGATATCTACCTGTTAAATAATGAAGTTTGATCTCTATCTTAAACCATATATAAAAATTAACTCAAAATGCATCATAGATCGAAATGTAAGAGCCGAAACTACAAGATAGGACAGTGTATATGTGTAAGCTTTTGTGACTTGAAATTAGGCAATAGTTTTTTACATATCGTATCAAAAACAAAAGCAACAAAAAAATACATAAATTGAACTTAATGAAAAAGAAAACTTTTGTACTTCAGAGGATACCATTAAGCAAGTGAACATACAACCTAGGGAATAGTTGACAATATTTGCAAATCATATATCTGATAAGATACTTGTATCTAGACTATAGAAAGGATCTTTACAACTCAACAATAAAAAGAATAATCTAATTAAAAATGAGAAAAAAACTTGAATATTTTCTCTATTAAGGTATGCAGATAGCTCACACCTGTAATCCCAGCACTTTGGGAGGCCAAGGTGGGCGGATTGCCTGAGGTCAGATGTTTGAGACCAGCCTGACCAACATGAAGAAACCTCATCTCTATCAAAAATACTAAATTAGCCAGGAGTGGTGGTGCATGCCCGTAATCCCACCTACTCAGGAGGCCGAGGCAGCAGAAATCTCTTGACCCCAGGAGGTGGAGGTTACAGTGAGCCAAGATCACACCACTGCACTCCAGCCTGGGCCACAAGAGTAAAACTCTGTCTCAAAAAAAAAAAGATATGCAATGTCAAATTATTACATGAAAAGATACTCAACATTTTTCATCATTACGGAAATGCAAATCAAATGAGATAGCGATTTACACCCACTAGTATGACTAGAATAAAAGAGACATTAACAAGTGTTGGTGAGGATGTGGAGTAATTGGAATTCTCATACACTAGTGGTGCAATTTTTAAGTGACACAGCCACTCTGAAAAACATTTTGGTAGCTTGATGGAAATAGCATTGAATCTATAAATTACTTTGGGCAGTATGGCCATCTTCATGATATGGATTCTTCCTATCCATGAACATGGAATGTTTTTCCATTTGTCTGTGTACTCTTTTATTTCCTTGAGGAGTGGTTTGTAGTTCTCCTTGAAGAGGTTCTTCACATCCCTTGTAAGTTGTACTCCTAGATATTTTATTCTCTTTGTAGTGATTGTGAATGGGAGTTTATTCATGATTTAGCTCTCTGTTTGTCTATTGTTGGTGTATAAGAATGCTTGTGATTTTTGCACATTGATTTTGTATCCTGAGACTTTGCTGAAGTTGCTTATCAGCTTAAGGAGTTTTTGGGCTGAAACGAAATTTTCTAAATATACTATCATGTCATCTACAAACAGAGACAATTTGACTTTCTCTCTATTTGAATACCATTTGTTTCTTACTCTTACCTGATTGCCCTGCCCAGAACTTCCAATACTATGTTGAATAGGAGCGGTGAGATGAGAGAGGGTATCCTTGTCTGTGCCAGTTTTCAAAGGAAATGCTTCCAACTTTTGTCCATTCGTTATGATATTGGCTATGGGTTTGTCATAAATAGCTCTTATTATTTTGAGATATGTTCCATCAATATCTAGTTTTTTGAGAGTTTTCTTTCTTTGAAGAATTAGTAAAAATACTTTACATTTTATATGGAACCAAAAAAGAGCCCATATATACAAGACAATCCTAAGCAAAAGAAAAACAAAGCTGGAGGGATCACACTACCTGACTTTAAACTATACTACAAGGCTACAGTAACCAAAACAGCATAGTACTGGTACCAAAACAGATATATAGACAATGGAACAGAAAAGAGAACTCAGAAATAACACCACAAATCTACACTCATGTGATCTTTGACAAACCTGACGAAAACAAGCAAAGGGGAAAAGATTCCCTATTTAATAAATGGTATTGGGAAAACTGACTAGCCACATGCAGAAAACTGACACTGGACCCATTCCTTATACCTTATACAAAAATTAACTCAAGATGGATTAAACCCCAAACCATAAAAGCCCTAGAAGAAAACCTAGGCAATACCATTCAGTGCATAGGCATGGGAAAAGACTTCATGACTAAAACACCAAAAGCAATTATAACAAAAGCAAAATTGATAAGTGGGATCTACTTAAACTAAAGAGCTTCTGCATAGCAAATGAAACTAGCATGAGTGTCAACAGGCAACCTACAGAATGGAAGAAAATTTTTGCAATCTACCCTTCTGACAAAGGTCTAATATTCATAATCTACAAGGAACTGAAAGAAATTTACAAGAAAAAAACAAACCCATCAAAAAGTGGACAAAGTATATGAACAGACACTTCTCAAAAGAAGACATTTATGCAGCCAACAAACATATGAAGAAAAAGCTCATCATCACTGGTCATTAGAGAAATGTAAATCAAAACCACAATGAGATACCATCTCAAGCCAGTCAGAATGGTGATCATTAAAAATTCAGGAAGCAATAGATGCTAGCGCAGCTGTGGACAAATATGAACAATTTTACACTGTTGGTGGGAGTGTAAATTAGATCAACCATTGTGGAAGACAATGTGGTGATTCCTCAAAGATCTAGACCCAGAAATACTATTTGACCCAGCAATCCCATTACTTGGTATATACCCAAAGGATTATAAATCATTCTACTATAAAGACACATGCACACATATGTTTATTGAAGCACTATTCACGATAGCAAAGACTTGGAACCAACCCAAATGCCTATCAATGACAGACTGGATAAAGAAAATGTGGCACATATACACCATGGAATTCTACGCAGCCATAAAGAAGAATCATGTCCTTTGTCCATCCAGGGGAAATGGATGAAGCTGGAAGTCATCATTCTCAGCAAACTAACACAGGAACAGAAAACAAAAGACTGCATGTTCTCACTCATAAATGAGAGTTGAACAATGAGAACACATGAACACAGGGTGGGGAATAACACACACCAGGGCCTATCAGGGGGTGGGGGACAAGGGGAGGGAGAGCATTAGGACAAATACCTAATACATGTTGGGCTTAAAACCTAGATGATGGGTTGATAGGTACAGCAAAACACCATGGCACATGTATACTTATGTAACAAACCTGCACATTCTGCACATGTATTCTGGAAATTAAAGTAAAATTTTTTAAAAAAGAAAAACATTTTAGCCAGGCACAGTGGCTCATGACTGTAATCACTGCACTTTGGGAGGCTGGGGCAGGAGGATTACTTGAGCACAGGGGTTGGAGACCAGTCTGGGCAATATGACCAAACCCTGACTCCACCAAAAAAAAAAAAAATTAGCTTGGCCTGGTGGTGCACACCTGTGGTCCTGAGGCTAGAGGATCACTTGATCCCAGGAGGCAGAGGTTTTAGCAAGCAGAAATTGCACCACTATACTCCAGCCCGGGTGACAGAGCTAGACCCTGTATTAAAAAAGAGAAACGAGAAAGAGCTTGGCAGTTTCTAAAACTGTTCAACACAGAGTTAGATATGATGCAGTAGTTTCACACCTAGGTGTAGAGAAAAGATAAATGAAAACATGTGTCCACAAAAAACTTGTACGCAAATGTTCCTACCATCATTATTCATAAAAGTCAAAAATTGAAAATAACTCAAATATCCATCAATTGATAAGTGGATAAACAAAATGTAGTATATCTAAATAATGGAATATTATTTGGTAATACTAAGAAACAAAGTACTGATACAGGCAACAACATGGATGAAACTTGAAAGCATCATTCTCAGTGAAAGTAAGACACATAAAACCAGATATCATATTATTTCATTTATATGAAATGTCCAGAATGGGCATATCTATAGATACAGAAAATAGAGTAGTGGTTGTCTAGTGCCAGAGACATAGGCTAGGAAATGAAGAGTGATTGCTAATGGGTAAAGGGTTGTCTTTTGGGATGCCGAAAATGTTCTAAACGTAGAAAGTTGTGATGATTGCATAATTCTGTGAATATACTTAAAAACACTGGATTGTAAAGCTTAGAAGGGTGAGTTTTATGGTATTTTATCTCAAAACTTTTATTAAAAATCCAAAATAAGTATATCTATCTTTATGACAGCTTGCTGTAATATCCCAGTTTTCTTAATTTAGATTTACCTATTGCAATGCCATCTCATGAATCTGGATTTTTCATTTGTGCTTTTTGATGGAGGGCTTTCCTGACTGGGAGGTGGTTGTTTTATTTTGTTTTAAATCATACATGTTCCTCCACATTTGGCAATTTCATTATTGCTTCTGCTACACGTTTTGGATTTGGGGATTCAAAAGAGAGTCACATGAGCAGCTTGGAACCTTTTATTTGTACAACACAATCCTAATCACTATGTTTGTGTGCAATTCAGCCTGGGTTCTAATTTCATAGCAGCATCTCAGCTTCCTTCCTGTTCTACAGGCAGCTTTGGATGGAGCGTTTTATGTCTTCTAAACAGTCAGAGAACACAATTCTAGGCCCTGGCTTCATGAGGGAAACCTGGTTTTGCTATCCAACCACTTATGGGATAAGGTCCCTCTCTGTTCCTGCAGGACATTAAAACTAGACCCCTGGTGCTTGTTTCTGATTGTGGCTTCCTGTGGTCTTTCACCTTCGGTTAGTGTTCTGCACTGTGAGTTTCCCCTTTTTCTGGCCCACAGGTAGTCTACTATTCTATGTCAGTGCAGTTAAGCATTTTTAACATTTTTGAAAAAAGCACACATGCTCCCATGTTTTCAGTGAAGGAGGAGTAAATTTAGTACATGCTCAGTCACCCACCTTATGTGGGAAACTAATCAAGGTTGGAAGTATGGAGCTAGAATTTAGCTAATATAAAATACTAAGAAATAGTAGACATGAGCTAAGATTATTACTTAAGTATGATTAGTACTAGTGAAGCTGAACATTTCCATATATCATTGCTAATGCTTTATATTTTATTTTAGTAAATAAAACCTAATTTTCCTCATCAGTTCTTATGAGCTACAAATGTGGTTCACTTTATTTATATTTTGACATTTAATTTTAGTTTTTTAATAACGTTCAAGGTAGTTTAGTTATTAGTCAATGAAATCTGTTAGCCTTCGTTGTAATTCCCCCTTTTAATAGTGGTTTTTAAAACACACACACACACACACACACACACACACACACACACACACTTGAAGAGATTAGCAAATGATTTTAGTGTGTTTGTAATAAATCAGGAAGCAAAGAGATGTTCAAGAGAGAACCAAGCTCTGAGTATTTATGGTATTTAACGACTTTTTCTTTGCTAGAATGAATACTTTATTAAATCAAGTAATCTTCATTATGGAAATACACTTGTGATCAAATATGGCATTTATGATGGCCACAGTGAAACAAGAATACATTTATTGAGGTCTCTTGAAGTCGCTATAGATTCTTGATGCTGAATTTGACTGTCAATCATCAGTTTTTCTCTTACCATATTTCTATTTGCATACTGTGGGGAAACTACTCTGGACGTACAAAGAGTGAACTTTCACTGGCATATTGCAAAAGTGGGTATTAACACAGATTGTAGCTGAGAAAGAAATGGAACTTGAGACACAACCAAGATAGGTTCCGTTAATATTTCAATTGAGTTTCTCTTTGGAGATATGTCTACGTTCATTGACTCTTAAAGAACAGACTTTTTTTACTTCATTGCTGAGCATTTCTTCAGTGAGACTATATAATTTTCTTTCTTTTCATCTTTTTATTTTTCTTGCTCTACTCCTCAAAACAGACAAAAGCTTCTAATTGTATAGAAAAGAAGGCAAATTATTTATCATTGATTTCAGAGTCATTACAATTTGGCTCTGAACAATTTTTCTCATTTTATCTCTCTAAATGATAATAATAATAGTGATAATATTAACAGTACATTTTGCTGATGATTTCTGACAAGTCATCATTAACTGTTTTAAGCCCATTATATACATGGTCTAATTTAATCTTCACAACAACCTTCTTACTAGCTTTCATTTTTGAGGTGTACAATTTGAGGCTCAAGGAGGATAGGTAACTTGCCCAAGGTGAAATACCCACTTTGAGTCCAGAGATGGCGCATTAACTCCCATGTTATTTATAGTCAGGCCACTGGTCTACATGCCATGACCTAAATACTTAACCTCAAATGTCAATGTATTTGCTTGTCTTATTCTCAACCCCCAGATGTATTGACACTCCTCATCTACAAATCAAACTCTCCCTCAACTTTTAAAAATACTTCAATGCTCTTTTAAAATGCTGATAAATTCCATGCTACACCACTCCAAAACAGATCACTCATGTAACTCATTTTCTCCCAAATCAAATGAAGATATAGCCATAAAGTTGACATAGAATCTGAGTGGGATACAGCTGAGTATGGTTGTTAGAGGGATCTATGTTAACCCAAGTTTTCTACAATAAATTGGGTTCAGGAATGCCAACTTTTTTCACTCTTCTTCTTAAAGGAATTTGTGCTAACAATTCTGTTGCTTCTCATTGAACTTCCATGGCCTGTAGCCAATAGATAACTGAAAATTACAAATTAAGTAAGATGTTTTTAAGCCTATTTTAATATACCCGATCCATACTTGCATTGTTCTCTATAAAGTATGAGTTAACCATGTTGATTGGATTCCCTTTTTCTAGGTAGCTTAATCCAGGAACTTTCAAACAACATTTTGACAAGTGGTCCTTAGATGAATATTGCTCTGTCATTAAGCCAGTGTTCACCATTCACTCATGTGCTATAATTTTGTTTAATATATATATTTTATTGTGTTTTAGGTTTTGGGGTACATGTGAAGAACATGCAAGATTGTTGCATAGGTACATACATGGCAATATGGTTTGCTGCCTTCCTCCCCATCACCTATATCTGGCATTTCTCCTCATGTCATACCTCCCCAACTCCCCACCCCCCACTGTCCCTCCCCTAGTTCCCCCCAACAGGCATGTGCTATAAGTTTGAGCCAAGAATGATCTTTCCTTTATGTAGAGAAATAAAAAAGAGAATGTTCCAGATATAGCATAATAAATGTCTGACTTTCTTCATACAAATCTTTATCAAAATACTCTGAAAAAGAAGAGTAAAGTTACAATATCTTCATTAATTTTCCTCCAAAGACCTCTAAAATAACATTGATTTACTGAATCATTGATTTACTAAAATAACATTGGTTTACTGAAAATCAGATTCTCCATTGACATAATATTCAGTTATTCATTTACTCATTTTTGTCTTTATTCATTTAGAACAGCATGTACGAAAAAATTTGGAAACTGATCCAACAACCTCTACAATATTGTAATTTCTATAAGACAATGTACCATTTACAGATTGAGTCACTCATGAGACATATCTCCTATACAAATTTCTAAAAATATGGCAAGAAGAAATAAAGGGCCTCTAACTAAGCCAAATATAATAGCTATTTTTATCTATGTATTATTTTATTATTTTTACAAAAGAGTGATATATATACACATATGGGTGAAATATAAGATATTTAATGGAAAAGAAACCTATTGAGAAATTACCAGCCTTTTTTCACAAAATAATAGAAGAATATCAAGCAACATGCATATAGAATGTATGACTAGGTGGCACTAACTAGTTAAATATTTATGTGGATGAGAATTCTAAAAGTTTGTAGCAAGTTATTTTTCTTAAAACTAATGTGTTATGATAATTTTAATTTGAAGTTGGCATACAAAGGAAATCTGAATTTTTTTAAATACTCAAATGACTGAGTACTTGCCTTATGTTTAGTGCTGTGCCAAGCAATGAAGGCACTATGAGGATATATGAAGATGAAACTTGTCTTCAACGAGCTTACCATCTAATTTGGAAGGTATCTAATGTGACTGTACCAGGTGAACCCCTTATGAGATGCCACTACTGGTCTCAAAAGGCCTCAGAGTTCTTTCCTTCAAAAGCGATTGAAGTGAGGAGGTAGCTAAATTAATTTCTGCAAAAGGTTTCCATTAACTAGTTCTTTGGCTTTATTAAAACTAAATGTTCATATTTTAATTTTATTTTCATTAGTTACTTCATAAATTGAGACTGCTTAAGGGCATACACAAAAAGAAAATTAATATTTTTTTACTTTCCCCATTAAAGCTTGTACAGAACCAATCTACATATAGTTCATAAAAATAAACACCATGTACACAATAAAATCAGGTTACATCCACTTCTGAATCTGACAAAGAATAGTTCAGCAAAATATGAACATTTATTATTTTGACCTTTCATTGCAGTTTCCTCATTGTGACATGTGAGAAATATATAGCTGTCTATTTTCTAATAAAATTTCTCCAAATTCAGTAGCTAGTTAAGCCTCAGTAATTGGTGTACTATTTGATTATTTATTTTCTTCATTAAGAAAATTATAAAGGCTACACTCTAAATCAATGCAAGTAAGTTGTGAGCTAATTATCCCATTTTGTATAATGTCATAACAAGTAGAAGAAAGATCTATAGTGACTTTTAAGGGGGGAAATGAAAGGGTCAAAGGAAAAAAATATGTCAGTGATTAGCTACTTCAGCCTTTTCAAAATGGTGTTCTTCAGATTTTATTTTATGGGGACCTAAGAAGTGTTAATGTTAAAAAGAACAAGAAAAAAGCAAAGCAAAGAAGGGTCTTTCACTGCAAAATAAATTCATAACATTGTGGGGCTTGACATCTGAGATGTCAATATATATGGAAAAACTGAAGGGGAAAATAAAGCATTTGACTGCAGGACCCCCTACCGATCCTCTTTTATTGATTTAGAGGATTGGGTGATTTTTTTATTGATTGATTGCTTGATTGATTGTACTTTGGGCTCTGGGGTACATGTGCACATCCTGCATCTTGCAGGATTGTTGCATACATACATACATGACATGGTGGTTTGCTGTCTCCATCCCCCACCCTCCAGTGGCCTACATCAGGCATTTCTCCCAGTCTTATCCCTCCCCATCCTCCCCACCCCCACTGTCCCTCCCCTGCCCTCCCCTCCAGCCCACTACCTAGCCCAGTGAGTGTTGTTCTCTTCCCTGTGCCCAAGTGTTCTCATTGGTCAACACCCACCTATGAGTGAAAACATGTGACGTTTGGTTTTCTGTTCTTGTGTCAGTTTGCTGAGAGTGATGGTTTCTAGATTCATCTATGTCTCTACAAAGGATACAAACTCGTTGTTTTTTATGGCTGCATACTATTCCATGGTGTAGATGTGCCACATTTTCCTTGTCTAGTCTATCATTGATGGGCATTTGGGTTGGTTCCAGGTCTTTGCTATTGCAAACAGCACCGCAACAAACATACATGTGCATGTGTCTTTATAATAGAACAATTTATACTCAGTAATGGGATTGCTGGATTAAATGGAATTTCTATTTCTAGATCCTTGTGGAATCGCCACACTGTCTTCCATAATGGTTTAACTAATTTACTTTAAAGCAGCTATTATCAAGTATTATTATGGGTGAGGTTGGCAAACTCATTCTGTAAAGGGCTTGATATGCTTGACAGGCCTTATGGTCTTTTTCTCAACTACTCTATTGATGCAGCACAAAAGCAGCCATAGACAGTATGTAAAAGAGTTAGTGTGTCTGTGTTCTGACAAAACTTGATTTATAAACAATGACATTTGAATCCTCTGTAGTTTTCATGTTACAATATTATCCATTTTTTGACTTTTATAACCATTTAAATATGTAAAAAATTATTCCTATCTCGCAAAGCATATAAAAAGAGATAATTGGCAGAATTTAACACATAGGACACAGGGGGGCAACCCTTGATCTAGAGGAAACAGGAACTGTATTGTGCAGATCTTTTTCCTAGAAACTTGCATTCCACATTGGAAAAGATCACTGTATTGCCTCTTCCTTGTTAAGGGAAAGTGTAGTGAGGATGAGGTAAACTTGGATATGGCCATGTGGTTTCCAGCCAGGTTACTCAAAACTGAAAAGACATCTTCCATTTTTAGATGATTTATTGCATGGGCTTTGGGGTGAGAAAAAATTGGATTCATATCCAGCTCTTACTACATAGAAGGTATAAATCTTCAAATAAATCACTTTACCAACCTGAATCTCTGCTTTCATTGCTTAAGAGTATCACAAGGTTGTAGTGATAATTAAAGAAGCATTTACCACAGTGCCTAGCACCACAGAGTGTTTCCTAAACAATCGTTTGACCTTATTCTTAGTTTGCATTTATGCATACGGTTTGTCTACTGATTATTATTTTCATATGGAGCCAGTTGCATCTGCTGCTTATTATCAAGAGTGGAAGTCTGAGCACTTCTGCGCACTTCCTCTTGGTATTGGAGTCACTGAGGAAAACATAAGGCAGCCAAGCCCTGGCGCATAGAGAAGAAGCAGAAAAAGACCAGCTTCAGTGGTGGGTGTCCGTCCCCCATGGCCAGTGAGTCCCTCTTGGCAGTTGACACAGGGCAGTTGGCCTGCACATACCCCTCTTGTGTTGCAACAGCAGGACTTTACCTCCTCCCCGTTGGGGTTGGCCAGTCCAAAGAAGTGAACATTGAGTCTAAAACAGAAAGATAGCCCCACACAAGGTGATAAATTTAGGACAGGTTGTGAGGATCCTTTATCTCTTGGTAAGGAACTGCTCCTGGACCAAGGCCCATTTGTATGTATCCAAGAGAGCATAGAAAGACTACATGTATGGCTGGGCACAGTGGCTCAAGCATCTAATCCCAGCACTTTGGGAAGCCAAGGCAGGTGGATCACCCAAGGTCAGGAGTTTGAGACTAGCCTGATCAACAAGGTGAGACCCCGTCTTTACTAAACATACAAAAATTACCTGGGAGTGGTGGCAGGCATCTATAGTCCCAGATATTTGGGAGGCTGAGACAAAAGAGCTGATTGATCCTCGGAGGCGGAGGCTGCAGTGAGCCGAAATCGCACCACTGCACTCCAGCCTGAGCGATGGAGCAAGATTCCATAAAAAAAAAAAAGAAAAAGACTGCATGTACATGACTGCCTTACTCAAGAATTCATATAGAGACACAGGTGTAGATATATTTATTTATACATATCAGAAGTTTACTACAACTTTCCGTGTGTGTTTACATAGTGAGTTTTCTTTTCACTGAATATAATAAACATAACAAATTTGTTAAGAAGTGTCAGCTTAATGGAGAAAACATGAAATGGTTCTGTTTTCTGAAAAATCACTACTTTTAATTTTTGGCTCACATTCATAAATGCTGTCTGGGGTAAATTCCACGACTTTCTGCCACTTTCAATCCAATAGAGTTTACAGTTTCAATCTCTAATTTAATTAGAATCTAATTTCAACTTCTCTCTTTCTCATATCTTTAGTTTGAGGTCACATATACCCAGAGGAAAGAGGAAAGAGTGATCTGCTCTTTTACCACACCCTTCATACCACCTTTAGGCAGGCTCGGGGATGTCATCTCTCCCTGTTTCCTGAATCTGACTTCTCTAGGGGGAAAAGTATGAGGAGGGACCAGTGTGTCAGGATTCACTGTCGGTGCACAGAAAGCATCCCTGTTTGGTCTGTTTGCATCTACTGGTGGCCTATTCTAGGGTTACAGTCTTCTCACAGTTAATGTCTGTGGTTTTTTTGGGATGTTCTTCAATCTTATTTCAGCTCCATGGTCTCATAGGTTCTCCAGAGAGAGAGAGAGACAGAGAGACAGAGAGAGAGAAAGAGAGCCATATTTCCCTTTGACCCCCCCCCTGTAAAAGTATATTATCAGGAGTGTACCCATCAACTCTTTCTCTAGGTAATACATCTCATAAATTGGTGTCTGTCTGGGTCACCCTATGGAACCTGCTCCATATCTATCCTCTGTGCTCTTTCACCTGTAGCTACGAGAACCACTAAGGACCTGTCTGATGCTATCTTATCACTCCACATCCTTCCTCCCCTGACAATTTCTTGTACTATTACCCTACAGTTCTTTCTTGCCTACCTTGTATAGGTTACTATTCTACCAATTTTTTAATCTTCAGAAATTTTCAGAAATGTAGACACTAGTTTTCATGTTCTCATACATCTCAAGTTCTATCAAGAATCTCAAAAAATGGAAAATAGTAGAGCCACTATTGAGAATAATATGAGGGTTCCTCACAAGAACTAAAAATAGAACTACCATATGATCCAGAAATCCCATTGCTCAGCATGTATCCAAAATAAATGAACTCAGTATATTGAGCCCAGGAGTTTGAGACCAGCCTGGGCAACATGGCAAAATGCTGTCTCTACAAAAAGTATTAAAAAATTAGCCAGCCATCGTGGTATGCACCGGTAGTCCCATCTGCTCAGGAAGCTGAGGTGGGAGGATAACTTGAGCCTGGGAGGTAGAGCCTGCAGTGAGCCAAGACTGTACCACTGCAGTTAAGCCTGGACAACACAGTGAGGCCTTGTCTCAAATAAAAAATATATCTGCAGTCTCATGTTTATTGCAGCACTATTCACAATAAGCCAAAATATGAAATTAACCTAAGTGCCCACAAATGGATGAATGGATAAAGAAAATGTGGTACAAACAAAAAATTGAATATTATTCAGGCATAAAAAGAATAAAATTCTGTCATTTTCAACAACATGGATGGAACTAGGGGACATCATGTTAAATGAAATAAGGCAGGCACAGAAAGACAAATATTGCATGGTCTTGTATATTGGAGATGAAAACATGATCTCATGCAGATAGTAGAATGATGATTATCAGAGGCTGGGGTTCGTAGTGTGGAGGGGGAATGAAGAAGGGATAGCTAATGGGTACAAGCATAGGATTAGATAGAAGGAATCAGATGTAGTGTTTGGTAGCACAACGGGGCAACTATAGTCAGTAATAATTTAAGCCGGGAATGGTGGCTCACACCTGCAATCCCAGCATTTTGGGAGGCGAAGGTGAGTGGATCAGTTGAGCCTGGGAATTTGAGACCAGCCAGGGCAACAAGACAAAACCCTGTTTCTACAAAAAGTACAAAAAAAATTAGCCAGGCATCGTGGTGTGTACCTGTAGTCCCAACTACTCAGGAAGCTGAGCTGGGAGGATAATTTGAGCCTTGGAGGTAGAGGCTGCCGTGAGCCAAGATTGCACCACTGCGCTTCACCTTGGACAACACAGTGAGACCTTATCTCAAAGAAAAAACTCACAATAATTTATTGTATATTTGAAAATAACTGGCCAGGTGCTGTGGCTCATGCCTATAATCCCTGCACTTTGGGAGGCCAAGACAGGTGGATCATGAGGTCAAGAGATCAAGATCATCCTGGCTAACATGGTTAAACCCTGTCTCTACTAAAAATACAAAAATGAGCCAGGTGTGATGGTGTGTGCCTGTAGTCCCAGCTACTCAGGAGGCTGAGACAGGAGAATCGCTTGAACCTGGAAGGTGGAGGTTGCAGTGAGCCAAGGTCATGCCACTACATTCCAACCTGGGCAACATAGTGAGACTCCATCTAAAATAATAATAATAATAAAATAACTAAAAGAGTGGAATTGGAATGTTTCTAACACAAAGATATGATAAAAACTTTAAGTGATGGATACCCCAATTACCATGATTTGATCATTACACATTGTATGCCTGTATCAAAATACCACGTTTTCCATAAATATATACAACTATTATGTATATGTAATAATTTAAAATTTTACAATTAATTAAAAATAATTCTCTTAGAACATTCATCTCACGTGTTTGGTAGCAGCAGATGGCCCTGAAGATTCTTCAGTTCTGCAAACTTTCATCTGAGGAGAGAAGTGGCAGTCTTTCCTTCTAGTTAACACTCCCAATCTTTATGATTTTCTTGTAGCCTCCCCTTGTCTAACTTCCAGGAAAGGAGAATGTAACTGCCCCTCCCAAACGCTGAAGACTTGAAAGTAGAACATCTAAGCATAAATTCCACATTATTGACAAGGTCAATGACACTTTTGTCTCTTTTCCCTTACCTGCTCCAGTCTTCTGTTAGAAGTGGTGAAATGGTGGTGATGTGTAGGTAGGTGGTTGTTTATTCAGGGCATAAGATGCTAATCTTAAATGAGGCCTGAAATTCGATATCTGATATCAATTATTTCAAGCTGTTAGAGCCTCTTTATAAACATTTTGAATCCTAGTTATTAAGTCAAGAGCAAAAAGAAGCAGAGTTTCAGTAACGTTTTATTTTTACTTGAGACTATCATTTGTGTTTAATTTGCTGTTCCTTTAGTAACTTCTTTTGATGGATGCTTAGGCCTCATATGTGCAGTTAAGGTTTAAATTTCAATGTAAGCATAGTTTTAATATTGTCTCATGTTTTGATTTATAGCTTCTTTATTACTATTCAGTTCCAAATACATTCTATATTCTATCATGATTTCTTCTCTAAATAATGGATAATTTAAAAGTCCGTTACTTAAATCTCACACATTGGAGTATTTATTTATTTGTTGCTATATATCACTTTATGCCGAGAGTAAATTTTATATGACCTCTATTTCTTTAAAATTTGTTGAAAATTGATCTATGGAACAGCATGTGTATGGTTTTGGAAAATGCTCCCTGTTCACTTTAAAATAATATTTATTCTGACGTTGTTGGGCACAGTGTTCGATTACATCAAGAAGAATTTTTCCTGATAGTTAATATCAGTAACTGAGAGGTATTTAAAAATGTTAAGTAGAATCATGCATTTATCTATATGTTTTTTAATTAGGTCATGTTTGCTTTTTATATTTTAAGAATATGTCATTAGATGCATATACATTTAGAATTAGTGTATAATAATTAATTTTCCTAAAGTCTATTTTCTTTTTCTATAGCTACACTACCTACCTTGCTTTTGGTTAGTATTCGTATAATTTATTTTTCACATCCTTTTACTTTAAAAGTTTCTCTAGTGATATGTTTAAAATATAACTTTTATGAGCACCACTTATAATCTTTTCTGATCTTAGTTTTTATTTGAAATATTTATTGTATTTACATTTAATGTAATTACTTATACATTTGAGATTACTGATTATTTGCTTTATACTGGCCTAAACTACAGATGGCTCCTGGCTTATAATGGTTTGGCTTACAGTTGTTTTTACTTTATGTTGCTGTGAAAGTGATAATCATTTAGTATGCTCCTTAACTTATGATTGGGTTACATCCAGATAAACCCATTGTAAGCTGAAAATATTGCATATATATATGTAAAAAATTATTTAGCATATAGGTGTATAAGTTTTCCAGTTGTTCTTAGATATTCTGATAAACTGATCAAAGTTGAGAGTATCATATATATATATTTGTAGCTTTTATTTAGCATAGTACAAGATTTTTACTTGTTCTTAGAGTGATTAGTTACAAATCATCAGTTCACTGTTGTCAAGAGGCAAATTCTTCTAATAACTATCCCGTTTTAATTATATTTTTTTTAGTGAGGCTAATTCTCCACTATTTACAGTTTTCAAATATGCTATCTAATTTCATGTATTTATTCTTCCACAAGAACTTCAGAATAATTTTGTCAAATTATAAAATAGACTTGGATTGCACTTATTTATTTATTTGGAAGCATTGACATTGTTTTACTAGGATTTCATCAAGGTGTAAATACATGATTTGAAAATAATGATAGTTTAAGAACGTTGTTTTTCATTTTTATATCACATCTTTTTATCTTCTTCATGACATTTTAAATAAAATTATGGCTAATTTTTCAATGTTAACATGAAAGTGACTAATGAATGGAGTCTTTTTAAAGAACACAATAAGCATGTATTTTTCTATTTCTCAGTTATGCTTTTTAAATCAGAAATTAATGTTGGATTTTATTCACATCCTTCTATTTTTCTTTTAACTACTATTTAGTTTTTGCCTCCTAGATGCCAGACAGTCATATATTGTAGGTATCACAATGAACAAAAGACAGTGAGACAATTTGTAAGCTTTAATGAAGCTTATAGTCTGTATCAATCAGAGTCTTAGCAAAAAACAGATAGCAATAGCATGCTCAAAAGTTACTATTTCTAGCCCTAAAGGGATAGGGGAGGAAATGCTTTCTGAAACCCAGAAAATATTCTATTTGTATGAAAGTTTTGACCACAGGAGATATTAACAGATAGACAAATCAGCCCAGACAACTTGCAGCCTATACGAGAAGGAAACAAAAGAATTAGTACTTCATTCTCTCCTTCCGCCCTCAGATATCTTGCCAGTATTTTCCTTTGGCCAGATCTAGTTGGAAGCCAGAGGGTAAAGAAGCCCAAGCAAGCCAGATTCTTGGAAAATAGTGCAACATGGAAATAGATAGATAATCAATCTATAGCAAAAACTAATGAATAACTAGCACAGAATATATGGAAACTGGCATTTAAGTAGGTAAGTATTATATAGAGTGACAAGTGCTATGTTAGAGGAAGTTCTGCATGGCATTAAAACTTTTAGAAGGGGCATCTCTGATGGGCTACGCTGTAGTATCTCATGGACAGGTGTTGTCCACCTATTCTGCTCTAATCAGATCAGTGTCTGCATCTGTACTCATATTCAGTAATTTAAAAAAGCATTTTTTATGCAAATTTTTGAATGCACGCAAAAGTAAAGAGAACAGTAATTAGTTACGACATATCCATCATGTACATTCAACAACCATTACTCTGGAATTTTGAGCCTTCTACCGCTCAACTACTCTTTTGAATTTTATTTGAGAGAGGTTTATAAAAGATTACAGCATTACGTTGTTTTACCAGAAAATACTAACTGATAATAATATTTTTAATAGATTTTACATATCACCATGTCATCATACTTAATAACATTGACTCATTATCCAAAGAAAATTAAATTATTTAACACCGTCTAATATCATCTATACTCAAACATCCTTCAGATTATGCAATTGATTGAGAGAGAAACCAGATCATTTGTCCTAAAGACCATTCCACATTCTGAATTTCACAGATTGTTTCTTCATGATCTCATTTAATGTATTCCTCTTTTCCTTGTATTTCCCATAAAATTGTGTGTAGCTCTAGAGCCTTAATTGTATTTTGGTTCAAGTTTTGCCAAGAATATTTAGTCAATGGTGGCGTGTACAGAAGACAGTGAGAAAATTTGTAAGCTTTAATGAGGCTTATAGTCTCTATCAGTCAGGGTCTTAGCAAAAAGACATTGAAGGCACATAATGTCTGATTGTCTTGATTTTAGTAATGCAAATTGTCATTTTGGGTTCAGGTGATGTCAACCTCACCCTTCCATCATCAAATTTCTCACCATCACTTCAACTAATGTTTTTAGAGTTAATTGATGATTGTTGTCAAGATACATTATGTCTTTAGGGGATACAAAATGGAGATTTTCTCATTCTGTCATTCTTTTTGAATCTATCAGTTCAATACAGAATAACTTCTCTCGTTAATTATTAGTTTATCTCAAAATACACTTCATCTGGAAAGGGAAGATGAATGCTTAAGTTTTTCGCTTCCTCAGTTTTCATTAAAATGGGTTGATGCCTTAGCAAATTCCAATGATATCCAATGAGTTTTTATCGTTCTAGATTTATTTTTATACATGTGATGTTCCTTTGTCTATTGAAGTTATTATTGCTCAAATTATGCAATTTTCTGTCCAGTGAGAGTTCCCTAAATTAACATCTACATTTCCTATTTTGCTTAACTTGAAATTGAGATCTCTCTTTGAATTATACTCACTCCAGACATCTATCCCTTTTAAAATACTGTGTGTTGCTACGAGGCTTTGACGGAATATCTCATGAACACCCTTGAATGCTCTAATCACTAGCCATATATTGGATAGTGTTCAATATTCATTCTAACTTTTCAAGATAGCACCAATTGACTCTAGTTAAATTCTATGTCAGACATGCTACTTAACTGAAATTTTATGTTCTATAGCTCTTCATACCTACAAATTCTGTCTATACTCATTGTTATGGGACTTGGAGTTCTCCATGATTTATCCTTAAACTTATTTCTCATTACTACTTCATCCTACCTCATTGCTGCCCTATTTGTCTTTTTCAGCTTCTGAAAGGCAGATCCATATTGAATACTTCCTGCAAGTCTAGCTTTATGGAAGTTTCTGAGCTAATTGGGGAAAGGCTAAAGAGAGTTGAAAACAAAACAGTAAGAGATGCACTCACATTTTTTTTGTTACTTCATCTAACTTCCTTTGTGGTTCTAGGCTCACCAAAAGAATACTGTTGGCTGGGCATGGTGGTTCATGCCTGTAATCCCAGCACTTTTGGAGGCCGAGGCAGGCAGATCATGAGATCAGGAGTTTGAGACCAGCCTGGCCAACATGGTGAAACCTCATCTCTACTAAAGATAAAAAAAATTAGCCAAGCGTGGTAGTGGGCGCCTTTAATCCCAGCTACTTGGGAGGCTGAGGCAGGAGAATCGCTTGAACCCAGGAGGTGTAGGTTG
>PVKP010011103.1:0-62552 GCA_004027715.1 Plecturocebus donacophilus
TACTTACAACACATGCATAAACATATACAGCATACCTATACAACATGCAACAGACACACACACAACACACATGCACACAACACATATGCACACAGCATGCATGCAATATACACAACACACACAGCACATGCTTAAACATATACAACACACCAATACAATATGCAACAGAGACACACATACAACACACATGGACACACAACATATACATAACACACACTTAAAACGCATAAACATGTAAAACACACATACACATGCAGTTCACACAAACTACAAACACACACACACACACACACACACACACACACCTGTTTAAGGACCAACTCAAATCTAAAAATGCAACACAGAAAGTTAGGTCACACCTGCCCCCTACCAAGAAGGCGGAGCGTAACGCTCACCCTTCAGTGTGCACTGCACAGTTATTTTCTTCCAGAGCGGATGGTGTGGAAAGAGGGCTGAAGGCAGAACTTCGCATGGGAAGACCCGATGCACACACCTCGGCCAGGTGACCAAGATGGACATCGTCATTGAGGAGTCATGTCAGCAATGCGCAGCCTTGATAGGGTGTGATGACAATGACACTTTACCTCTGTGGCCTTCCTCCCCAAAACTTACAAGCCCCCTCTAATTATGAGAAAAACATCAGACAAATCCCAATTGATAGGAATATTGCAAAATCTCTTGTGAGTGCTCCTCAAACGATCAAGGTCATAAAAAGCATGGAGAATCTGAAAAACTGCCACAGGAGGAGATAAAGGAGACAGGAAGACCAAGTAAAATGCGGGATCCTGGGTGGGATCCTGGGACAGAAAAGGGGCATCAGGTAAACACCAGGGAGAGACTAAAAAAACGTGCACATTAACTAATAATAATGGGTCCCCATTGGTGCATTAGTTGTGACAAAGGCACATAGAACTGTATGATTTTTACAAGAGGGGAAACTGACTGTGAGGTACGCTGAAGCACTGTATATTTACAAACCGTCTGTAAATCTAAAACTACTCTAAATTAAAAGTTTGTTACAAATGAAAAATTTTAAAACAATTACATCAAGCTTGCCATGGCACTTTTGAAAGGCAGGTACTCCATCCAGCACACAGATCCTAACCTTCACGCTTCTCTCCATCCGGCTGAAATGAGTAGCCTCCAGAGGACATCATTCCCCCTTTCCTCATATATCTCTTAGAATTTGCAGGTGACTTCTGCTATGGTTTAGATGTTTGTTCCCTTCAAAACTCACGTTGAAATTTAATTGCCAGTAACGATATTAAGAGGTGAGACCTTTGAGAAGTGATGAGGCCGGGAGGGCTCCACCCTCATCTGGGCTTGGACCTGTTATAGAAGGGTGAGTTCAAACCCCTCTCATTCTCTCTCACCTTCTGCCCTTTTGCCATGGGGTGACAGCAAGAAAAACCCCTGCAAGATACCAGCACCTTAAAATGAGACTTTCCAGCTTCCAGAACTGAATGGGCCAATAAACTTCGGCTCGTTGTAAACGTCCAGTCTCAGGTATTCTGTTAGAGCAGCACAGACTAAGAAAATGTCTAAAGGTATCTATTATCAGTTTGAAGTAGTGGACTAGGATCTAATTGTGGCATATTGTAAACAGTAACATTTTAAAATGAAACTGTTACATCAGACTTAAATGCATCACATGGATCTAAACAGCAAGGCATTTCATACCCACCATCACCCATTTTAAAAATTCAACAACAGGCTCTTCATTTATGGCCAGAAATTGTACATATTGTTTTTGCCTTTGTAACTTGTATTTCAATTCCTCTTCTTGTATAGAATTTTATCCCAACAAAATTGATACTGTGTGTGTGTGTATGTGTGTGTGTGTGTGTGTGTGTGTAAATTTCCAGTGACCATAAGACATTAAGTGTTGAGAAAATTTTCTTCTGGATTGAATTTTTTAGATGACTACTAGTACAAAATTAATCAAAGCAGTATAAATGTGTTATCTACATTGTGACAGATACACGTTAAGCTTAAAACTAACATTTTATTAGAAGTATATCATTGAATGAAATGGATGGGGCTGATTTTTCCACATGGTTTATGCATCTTTGAATGACACTATCACTTATAGCTAGATTGGGACTTTGATCAAGGATTGATTTTATTTCTGCTTTTTTTGTTGTGGGTTTTGTTCTTGTTTTGCTTGTTTTTTGTGAATTTTTTTGTTTGTTTCTGTTTTTGAGATGGAGTCTCACTCTGTCACCCAGGCTGCAGTGCAGTGGTGTGATCTCAGCTCACTGAAACCTCTGCCTCCCAGGTTCAAACAATTCCCATGCCTCAGCCTCCAGAGCAGCTGAGATTACAGGCGCGAGCTACCATGCCAGGATAATTTTTTGTAGAGATGGGGTTTCCTCATGTTGGCCATGCTGGTCTCGAACTCCTGGCCTCAAGTGATCCACCCACCTCGCCTCCGAAAGTGCTGGGATTACAGACATGAGCCAGCACGCCTGGCCAATTTTTTGTTGTTTTTTAAAAACAAATCTATGAACTGAGAAAAGTTGTTCACCAAAATGTGTAAGTCAGATGGAGTTTTGTTCTGTGACTACATATTATGAACTTCTTCTAAGGTTCGTGCTTAAAACCACATACCCAGCGATCATTTAATGACAGTGAGCTGCACTGTTGAGCTGGGCTAGGACTAGGTCTTTGTCACAAACCACCGATTTTCAAAAGACTCCAGCCCAGTCCTTGGGAGTGTTTGTTTTCACAAAACGGTCAGTGCTATCTCATATTGCCCCTGGCCAGGTGCTGCTCTTCACAACCTGGGCGTGTACTGGGGTAACAGGCAGGGTGGCGGGTTCCTGCCCGGGTCCGCCTATACTGCACAAGGTGGGAGACAGGCAAGCACAGAGGAGAAGCTGCAGCTCCCAGGCTGGTCAGGTTAAGGAGGAACTGAGGATGTGGAAGACAAAGACACTGATTTCTTTAAAATAGTTTATATGGATAGATGTCCACCTGCAAAGTCAGCATGATCCCAAAACTACATGACCCCTAGAGGCAAATGAACCCCAAAGTCCATAGGGTCCAGAAGCACACAGACCCAGAAAGACACAAACCCCAAAAACAGGGACCCAGAACAAGGACACACAGGCCCCCAGAACAAGGACCCCAGGAGCACCCAGTTGCTGAGAACAGGAACCCCAGGGGCACGGAGACCCCAGAAGCACATAGACCCCAGAAACACACAGATCTCAAGAACAGGGGCCTCAGGAGCACAGGGGTCCCAGCAGCACACAGAGCCTGAGAACAGGGACCCCAGTAGCACATGGACCCCAGAAACTCACAGACTCTGAGAACAGGAACCTCAGAAGCACAGGGACCCCAGCCTCACACAGACCCCAGAAACTTACAGACCCTGAAAACAGGGACCTCACAAGCACATGGACCACAGAAACATACAGACTCCAAGAACAGGGACCCCAGGAGGACATGCACTCTAAGAATGGGGGCTCCAGGAGCACACACACCCTGGGAATGGGGGACCCAGGAGGACACGCACTTTAAGAATGGGGGCTTCAGGAGGACATGCACTCTAAGAATGGGGGCTCCAGGAGGACATGCACTCTAAGAATGGGGGCTCCAGGAGCACACACACCCTGGGAATGGAGGCCTCAGGAGCATATGCACCCCAAGAACAGGGATCTCAGGGGGACACAGACCCCAAGAACAGGGACCCCAGGAGCACAGAGGCCTTGAAAACAGGGACCCCAGGAGGACATGCACTCCAAGAATGGGAACTCCAGGAGGACATGTACCCTGAGAATGGAGACCCCAGGAAGATGCACACTCTGAGAATGGGGACCCCAGGAGGACACACACCCCAAGAACGAGGATCTCAGGAGGACATGGACCCCAAGAACAGGGACACCAGGAGTACATGCACCCCAAGAACAGGGATCCCAGTGTGACTATCACTGTTAAAGGGAGTCAGGCTATCAGAACAAAGAGCCACTCTTTTTCCAGAAGCCGCTACCCTTGAGTCTGTGTGAAGGTCCGTCTGTGACGCCTGTGGAATGAGCCCTGAGGGCTCATGTCAGGGTCATGAAGAAGAAAATGACATGGAGAAGAATACATGCTGGTGGGCACTGCTCTGAGCAGCCGCTGTTCTGAGTAGGGCTCCTCCTGGAAAAGCCCCAGCTGGACGGGCCGGCGGCCTGCAGGTTGGGGTGGGCCCGCCCCTGAGCACGGAGGCTGATGGCTGGCCCCGCAGGCCAGGTCAGTGCCCAGCAGCCCGGTCCGGCGCGTTTCTGTGCCTGCACCCCTCACAGATTGCTCACCTAGTCCAAGACGGCCCCACGCCAGTGTGAACAGCATCTGCTCCCGCCCACCCCACACGAAAGGACTCCAGAAAGGGACCCCACTCAGAGCCACCGGGAGGGCGCTGCCCACAGGATAAATCGCACCCCTCCAGGACGCTGCAGCGGCAAGCCTGAGAGCCAGCCCTGTTCCCTGCCGCGGCATGCCCAAGCATCCCCTGGCTGCCAGGCATAAACCAACTGAAATCCCCCCGGCCTCATTTCCTCACGTCGTGGGGAGGCAGCGCTGGGAGATAAATGTCAAAACCCACTTACAGAGCCTATAAAGCGCTCGCTGCAAAGCAAGAGGGTCGTCACTCTCAAGCTTCCCCTGGTGCCTGGCATTCGCGGACAGGGAAGCATCCCGCTCCGGGTCAAAGAGAGAGTGGAGTCCTCAGGTGGTGAGGCCAGATCCCCAGAAGAAGAACTTCCGAAGAGGAGGCACGACACCGAGGGGCAGACGCTCCAGCCTTCCCAACCCAGTGCACGCCCGAGGTCTCAGGACATGCAGAGCTGCAAAGGCCAAAAGGAAATAGTGTGGCATCCCCCAAATTCCGAGCATTCTTGGGAACGTTCTAGGCAAGGTGGTAGGGGACGGTGGTTATGGACAGGCAGGGGTGCAAGCCCAGAGGGGAGGAGAGGCCACAGTGGAGAGGTTGGGAAAACAGAGGGGGTTTTCCTGCCCAGGGAGTCAACAGAGGAAAGTGAGGCTGGCTCAGAGGATCTCAGGAAGACCCTCAGAAGGGCAAAGCGGCCAGGTCATCACCAGCTCGGCTCTGGGGCAAATGGGTCTGGACTGCAATCCCAGCTGTGTCCTGGCAAGTGTGAGACTCGGTGAAGGCAAATGACTCGGTGAAGGCAAATGACCCATCTCTCTGCGCCTCAGTATCATTCGCTCTGAAAGGAGATAATGGCAAGTCCCTCTGCATAGGACTTGGCAAGTCTTAAGTCATGTCAGACAGGGTCTGCAAGCCCCACGCAGCCACGGGACGCCCAGGATGGTGATTCCAGCTGACGCCCACTCAGCCCCCGTGTGGCGCATGCTTTACTAGGCTGCCTCCCGAGCAGCAGCGGCATGCTCATCGCCATCAAGAGCTGCGTTGGGCAGTCTGAGGACCTGGCTAAGAAGGGCTATGCAGAGCTCAAATGCAGTTTGACAAGTATTCCCCAACACCTGTTCTCGGCCAGGGCAATACCAATGACTCCTGTACCATCACAGCCTCTGGGACAAATGCCAATGTCTTCTCCAGGCCCTGGGGCCAAGAGGTGGCCACACACCTAGCAGACAGTGCCCAGGCTCCTGAGAGCTGCGTGGCCTGCTCCTGCCCCTCCAGGACACACACAAAGGGCATCTGCTGGCAGCACTGAGGCCTCCCTCCTGGAAGCCCAGATGCTCAGAGTTGTCCTGGGTCCAAGGGCTCCAGGGAGCTGTTTTCCACTTTCTCTCAGCACTGTGCTCACTTAGGCAGCCACCAAATAATTACCACATAATTATAGTTTACAATCCACAGTTTTGCTTCTGAAATAAAGTGTAACCATGGTACTGATTTCAGATGACAAAGGAGCAGAGAGACACACTCTAGATTTGTCAGGAATATGCCCCACAACAGCAGAAGGCTCTGGCCACGCCTGTCCAGCCACAGAACTACCCTGCCATCAGGCCTGGGGCACAGGCAGAGCCGGCCCGACTCATCCAGCCAGAGAGGACCCTCGAGGCTTCAGTACTAACCGACAAAGAACCGCCCCTGACAACAGCACGGCAAACCTCCGGGAATCCGCTCATGTAAATTCCAGTGGATTCTGGAACATCTTCATGGGCTAATAAGTAACAACAGCCCAATTTTTACAACATCCCATAAGCTTATTTTTGCAATCTGAAATAACTGATCGCGGAATTGTGTTTTCCATTTAGCCCAGCTACAAATCCTACAATTGCCACTTTAAAAGCTGCTGAGACATTTTAATGTTGCCTTAAAGAACCAAAGGACAATTATTGGCAAAAAACAAAAAATAATTTGATGCATGGCGGGCCCTAGCTGCGGAGGCCTCCTACAAAGAGGCGGGGGAGCGAGGGGAGCGCCACTGGCTCCAGGTCTCCTGACGCTCCGCAGCCGCCGCCCGTGCCATGAACGTGGCTCCGGACCACTAAGGACTGGGGCTGCTCTGGGAGGCCCCCTTTGAGCAAAGGATCGTAATTAAAATTCACAGCAGATGCTCTGGAAAACGTAACCTACACACAGAGGAAAAACACTGAAACAAATATACCAGGCCTGGTAAAGCCCTAAACAAAATTTCAAATAACAAAACTAACACAGAAAAAGAACACGGGTGCAGAATCGTTCCTTCAATAGCATAAAAAGGTTCCCGTTCCGGGCCAGCTCGGTCCTCCATCCCCCCGCTCCGCTGAGGCTGGCAGGATGTGCGGCCAGCCCGGCGAGGCAGCCATAGGCCGTCTTCTTCCTCCCAGGACTGTTTGCCCTGAGAGCTCTTCTCTTTGCCAGCTATAAACCTAAGCTCTGGAAGAAAACGTGACCCGCCACACCTGTGCTCTCTCCAACCTCGAGACCCTGCCTGGAGTCACGCAGCGTGTGCCACTGTGCTCTCCGGCTTATCAAATACGGACCACAGTGGGCCTCCAATCCCAGGTTTACACACATTTCCCTCCGAAAGGTCCCCCACCTTCCTCCATCCCCACTCACCAGTGAAATATGCCAGATGACCTCTAAGAGGGACCACCCCTGAGGCACTAAATGAATGACTGCGTGGAGCAGGGCCCTCCCCGCCCCCAAACTCACACGGAGCAGTGACTTGAGTGAGCAGTTAGCTTGTACTAGGTGAGGCTTTGCGCTTCATCCGTTTGTTGGGTGAGGCTACTGAGGCTTTGTGCTTTATCTGTTTGAACAGCTGGGGTCCCCATTTGCTCTAAAACGCCATCTGCCACCCCACTTATTCCACAGGCTCAAAGACCCACCCTGGTCCCGGCCTCCTCTCCCGCCCTCCAGACAATGTCCAATGCCACCCAGGGTCGACGCCTACTGCTCAGAGGGAAGCAGAGGCAGCATCTGCAGGGGGAGGAGTGGGTACAGCAAGAGCCAGAAGGTCACCTCTGTGCAGTCTCTGGGGAAAGGGAAAATGCTTTTCCAAGATTTCTCCACCCCTCGGAATCAGACAGAATGTTCTGAAGCCACGCTGAGCTCACAGGAGCTCAGTCGGAGAAAATCAGTCTCTTAAACAGACCAGGAGCCCAAAGCTGGGTGTCTCATCCCACCCTTGTCCCACCCTCCTCACTGGAGGAGAAGCCGCCACACCTGCCGCACGTGCTGCCAGGGCTCTCGTGGTTGGGAGACTGGGCCGGTGCCACCAGTGCCCCAGAAGCTAACCATGAGTTCTGTCCATGCTCACTGCCTTAGTCTGTTTTCCGTTGCTTATAATAGGATGCCTGAAACTGGGTTACTTTTTTTTTTAAATGCATTTCTTACAGTTATGAGGTTGAAAAGTTCAAAGTCAAGGGGTCACATTTGGTGTGGGCCTTTTTACTAGTAAGAACACTCTGCAGAGTCCTGAGGTGCCCAGGGCATTACAGGGCCAGGCCCTGAGTGTGCTCACATGCCAGCTCGAGTATCATTCTGCTTCGTATAAAGCCATCAGCCCCACTCCCACAATAACACATTAATCCATCAGTCCGTTAATCCAATAATCCATTAATCCACAATTGAATCAATCCTTTACGAGACCCAATCATCTCTTTGAAGCCCCACCTCTGAACACTGCCCCACTAGGGATTAAATTTCAGCATGAGTTTTTGAGGGCACAGATATTCAAACCACAGCACTCATCCTGCCCCGGACGGTCAGACTCAGTGGGTGGGTGGTGGGGGGCCCGAGGCAGTGCAGAGCCTGGGGAGAGGACCCTGCACCCTCCCCAGAATCCTGCCTTCACAGTCACCCACTGCCCCGTCCGGACGGATGCAGCCCTCCATGCTGCCCGTTCCCAACTCACCTTTCCCCTGGGGTTACCACAAGTTACATTAGAAGGCAGCGTGGAATCACAGTATGCACATAATTCCTGCTTTTCTGGGAAAGTGCTCCCCAGCTGAGCTGCCACCAATGGGAAACTAGGGGCGAGAGGAGGAAGCAGCCTACAGACTAAACTACTGACACCGCACTCCGCGTCCCGATGACCTGTTCAGTTCTGTGGGAGAAAGATGGGCTAATGTGATCTAAGTCTGGTTTATCCCTAATGCTCCAAATAGCTATTGCTGTAAGCTAAGTGAAGAGGACCATTATTACCTGAAAAGGGGTGCAAATGTGCAGGCCGATGCCTGAGGAAGAGTGAATCTTCTACGCGCCCTCGGTCATCCTGGTCCGGCACGCACCGCTCCCACCCTGTTTCCCTGCACGTCGGAAAGCATGTGAGATGGGGGCCTGTGGCTGAGCAAGAAGTAAGCGCCAGGAGGGGCGTCACTGTCACCCCCACAGGTTCCTGCTGCTCCGGGACTTTACATTACTCCATCACCACTGGTCCTGGGGACTCCGGCAGCAGGATGAGGGACTGGCCATCCTCCCCTGCCCTCACCAGCCGGCATGAGAAGGGGCCAGGTCCTCCTGCTCCCGCTTTTCTCTGGCACAGGAATAAAGAGCCAGGGACAGGATTGGATCCTGCCTCTCCCACTTGGGAGCTGAGGAGCCTCTAGTAAATCGTTTGCCCCTCTACATGTCTCCACAACCATCAAACAGATGATGAGCGCTACCTACACGCCACCTCCCGAAGTCAAAGGAGCCTCTGAATGTGCTCAAAACATCCCTTGTGCACAGGGTGAGCACAGGAACCCCGTGAGCTCGGCAGCAGCCGCCCCACTCCACCCTCACACAGGTGGGTCTCCGAGACTGTTCACGCACGTGCCCGTCCAAGCCCACCGCTCATCCCCGCCCCCGCCTCCGCCTCCTTTCTCTCCCGCTCCTCCTCCATTCACTCTCTCTTGACGATGGAGGGCACAGACTCTCCCGTCACTCTGGCAATGCTTGTCCTGCACGTGGGAGAATTCGCCCTCCATGGCAAGGCCTTCTAGGGGCAAATCATGAAAATCGTTTCTCTACCCTGATGAGTCCCTCCCAGAGCCACACATCGGCGAATGTCATCCTCACCTGGACTCAGTTTTCTCTCTGAAGCCTCATCCCCAGCCTTCCACTGTCTCATCACAGCCACACGCCCGGGTCGGGGTGCTCCACCCCCGCCCCCGCACCTGCCTGGGAGCCCTCTGTCTCCTGCTGGGCTCTCTCCTCCTTTCCAGTCGGGTGACGGCAGCGGGGGCCGGGGGCTGCATGTGGGCGACATCTTGAGTTGAAGCAGCAACACGGCGCTG
Organism: Plecturocebus donacophilus; assembly: GCA_004027715.1. Taxonomy (NCBI): domain Eukaryota; kingdom Metazoa; phylum Chordata; class Mammalia; order Primates; family Pitheciidae; genus Plecturocebus; species Plecturocebus donacophilus. The sequence continues at coordinate 9,679 of PVKP010011103.1, forward strand.
GCAGAGGCAGGAAGATGAAGAAAACTGCAGAGATGGCGGTTCATTGGCTTTGCTGTTGCTTCTCAAGAGTGAAACGGGGCGTCACAAAGAAGCGTTTGTGAAGAGTGTGTGGAACTGGCTTCAGATGAGACTAATTTTAATGTCTCCCATAAGACACAGAAATGCTTAGACGCACCATATGTTTATCTTTTGAATTGACAAATAATTGTGCATATTCGTGGGGAACCTAGCGATGTTTCAAACCTGCCATGCGCCCTTGATTTCATGTGTAGGGAGACAGCGCCTTCTAGGTTGGGAGCTCGTTTGACTGGCACCCTTGCCAACTCTCAAGGCCCTAGCCCTGCCATTATCACAGCCTGCACCCCTGGATGGAGGCTCAGAGACAGATGTGCCCACCACTGGCCCAGGGGCTCTCCTACCCTGGGTCCCACAGAACACCTTCTCCATGGCCCTTCCCTGAGCCTTCCCTCACCTCCCAGCTGTGCCATCCTGGTAAGGACCCTTGACTCACCTTAGACAGTGCTGCTGCCCGTGGCCTGGGGAGTGGTGGCGGAGGGGAGACTGGCCTGGGGACCCCTGCAGGTCCACCTGCTGACACTGGGTCTGGCCTCAGATGACTGTTCTCCACTGAGGTCCGGTGCTCAGAGCAGCCTCTCGCCCCCATTGCTGACAGCCTGTGCTAATCCCACTGTGAGCGCTCACCTCCACTTCCCAGGTGAGAGGAGCTGGCCCTGTGTGTGTCCTGATGAGGGAACGTGAAGGAGTGAAGGCTACATACTATGAAGATATATGCTCAGCCCTTCTGGAAACAACATCTGATTCTTCTTATAGCTTTCACATAAGTGAATTTGGTTTGGATAAGTGCATTTAATGGGCTTAAACTGTAACAGTTAAAATTTGCAAACATCTATTCAAATATATACTCTAAGACTACCTTATCCCCAAAGCCTCCTCACCCAGTCTATAGATAAAACAGCAGCTGTCCACCACCGCACCAGCCACCTGCCCTCACTTACATGACAGACCTCACCCCAGCCCACATGGGACATGCTGACAGGATAAGGGTCTGTATGTCCACATCCACCGGAGTGTGGGCCACTCGAGGGCAGGTTCCCCAATCCTCAGCCACAGACTGGTGTTTAGGAACCAGGCTGCACAGCAGGAGGTAAGCGGCAGAGCAAGGGAAGCTTCGTCTGTATTTACAGCCACTCCCCATCACTCCTGTTACCGCCTGAGATCCACCTTCCATCAGCTCAGCGGCAGCATTAGATTCTCATAGGAGCACAAACCTTATTGTGAACTGTGCGTGCGAGGGATCTAGGCTGCTCGTGTGCTCCTTGTGAGAGTCTAATGCCTGATGATCTGTCACTGTCTCCCATCACCCCCAGGTGGGACCCTCTAATTGCAGGAAAACAAGCTCAGGTCTCCCACTGATTCTACATTACAGTGAGTTGCACATAATTATTTGACTATAAATTACAATGTCATAATAGAAATAAAGTGCATGATAAGTGTAAGGCACTTAAATCATCCTCAAACCATTCCCTCCCCACATCCATGGAAAAACTGTCTTCCACAAAACTAGTTCCTGGCGCCAGAAAGGTTGGGGCCTCTGCTCCAGGAGGCTGCAGTGCTCTTCCCAGACCCTCAGCCCCTAAAACAGCACTCAACAAATGCTGGTTCAGTGAATGAAGCAGACAGCAAGTAAGCACTCATTCGGTGGCTGCATGTTGAACAGGGCAGATTTAAAATATTCATTCTTGGTTTGCTTTAAACCCAGGCAGCGCAAACCCTTTGTTTATAGCAGCATAGATCTCCCCACTTTATTTCATTGCATTCTAAGACACCAAGTGTTGTCTAAACCACACTAATATAAACATCACAGCTTGAAAGATCTGGTGAGACACTGACTAGCCCTGTGCTCTAAATGTCGAGTACCACCTTTTAGGGCTAATGCAGCCATCCCAGGGGGCCATGTGGGGTCTTCTGGTGCGCTCAGAAAGATCCAACACCAAGACCCAACACAAGGTCATTATCCCAGCGGCGCTTTTGCTCACACTCACAACCAGGCTCTCAAAGTGCCTTTGCATTCTCACCAACCCTCCTCTGCCTCACTTATGGAAAATGATTTTTCTCCAGCAAATAACAAAATCAAGCTCTTGCTGGAGGTTCAAACAGCTCTCCTCACTTCAAACGTCACTTCTGTTTACCGCCAGCTCCCACTGTATGCAAATGCAGCCATAAATAGAGATACAATCAGGGTGGATAATTGAAATTTCAAAATATCAAGAACTTAGAGTTTTAGGGATTTGGTTTTTTAATAGAAACAAATAAAGTCTTGCCACATTGGCAAATACAAGCTGACAGTTAAGAAATTAGATTTGCATACAAAATATTTCATTTTATGAATTAATTGGCAGCAAACTCTGCTCCACGTCTCCGGATAATTTGGAGGGGGAAGGTGCTGACCGTCGGGGCTCTCTAAGCAACACAGAGCCGCCCAGGAGCTCCGCGGGCAGGGGCGGGAGCACCGACGAACCAGGCTGCCAGGCAAGGGGCAAGGCTTTTGTTTGTTACTTCATTTTTAACTGAAAGGAGCCTAATGTTTTCTCCTCCTCATCTAAAACACAGGAAGGTGGAAGCCAAAGTGATGTGGCTGCCTGCTGCTTCCCCCAGGAGATGTCCACACTTGTCCCTCTGGTCTCTGACCTTGCACACCTGGCCGTGGCTAGAAAATGTGACTCAGGAAAGCTCACGGGGGCCATTTGGGATGGTGACAGGCTGACAGGAACCCAGTGCAGGAAAACTTTGCAACAGCAAAGTGACTTTGCATTGCAACAGCAGCCCAAGCTCCTGCCCATGTGTCTTGAGCACAAGGCCAAGATGTGACTTCCCCAAACTGCCTGCCTCCTGTCTCCTTGCGAGGACAGCCTTCTGGCTCCGGGTCACCTGGGGAACGAGCTCCTCACCCTCCACCTCCCCAGCCCAAAGCAGAGTCCCCAAGATGCCTGTGAGGGTGAAGTGTAGGTTTCAATTGGACTGGGCTGCAGGGTGCCTGGACAGCTGGTAAAACATTCTTTCTGGGTGCGTCTGTGAGGGCCCTTCTGGAAGAGACGACCATTTGGTTGTGGACTGAGTAAGGAAGATCCACTCTCACCAAAGTGTGTGGCTGCAACCAATCCTCAAGGACCTGACAGAATGAAATGCGCAGGAAGGGTGAGCTCTTTCCCCTAGAAACCCCAGACCCACTGCCCAACACGGTGCCCTGGCCTCTGACCATGGGAGGAGAGGTGTGTTCTGAGCTCCCCCATGACCCAGCCTTCCCTCTCAGCCCGAATTACCCACTGGCGTCGCTGGTTCTCAGGCTTGCAGATGGCAGTGTGCAGGACCTCTGGCCTCCATCGTCCTGTGAGCCAGCTGCCAACACATCCCCTTGTCTGTCACCAGCCCCTCTATCCCGCCTCCTGTCCACTGTACTGTTTCTGTTTCTCTGGAGGATGATGATTAACTCACCCTTGGGGCTCCCAAGCACAAGGCCGGGCTCCCTGCACGTCAGAATTTGCCAGTGATCCATGACCAGGGGGTCTTGTCCCAGCCCTGCTTCCTCTCAAGCACTGATGACTTGATCAGGCCAGGCTGGCATCAACACCTCTCCCTGGCACAAAGCACCCAGAGGGGACTTCACTCCCAGCAAGTCTCTGCCTAAAGGTGTAGGCAAGGCTGTCCTGGAAGCGGAGGGGACAGGAGAAAACTGGAAGGCTGAGCGCACAACAGGGAGGAAGACCCAGGACAATGAAGATGTCCTTGTCTCAGAAGGATGCTTGTTTCCACAGAGGTGGAGCCGGGTGGGTGAGCCTTAGAACTTGACATAGATCCTTCCTTTCATACAAGGGGGAGAAGGGGCAGGACAGGGGGATTCCCAAGGGTTCCATCATCCAGAAGGCATGAGATGGGGTTCTCATGTCCTCACTTCTGCTGACCTCCCCATCTTCTCCATCAGCCGCCATATGTCTGTGGACCAAGCTCCTCTGCCCGAAGGACTGTCCATGCCCTCTGCAGCCTGGAAAGGGTCTGGGGGCCCCGGCAGCAGGGCAGTAAGGACAGCTGGTCCTCACAGCATTAATTTCTACAGGAAGACTGCAGTGCGTTGGGAAGGGCCAAGGCCCAGAGCCAGCAGGGAGCAAACCAGACAAGCCCCTCCAAGGAGGGCGGGTTTCCCGAGGAAGGCAGACACCTGCCTCGATGTGGGAGCAGGGGTCGGCACGGGCCAAAGCGGGTGCTGATCTCACATCAGGGACTCTCACGTGTTCTTAGTCATTCATTCATTCCTCCATGTATGTATTTCACATATTTAAGGTATAAAACCATGTTTTCATATACATACACAGTAAATGATGACTACAGTCAAGAAAATTAACATATTCATCACCTTCCACAGTTGCCTTGATTTTGGCAGTAAGAGCATCCGAAGGACTCTTTCAGCAAATGTTCAGTATACAATACCGTATTATCAGCTACAGTCCTCAGGCTGCACGGTAGACCTCTAGACTTCTCACCTTCCTTGCATTTCCTCCCACCATTCTCCTGGCCCCCAACCACTCCACTCTCTGCTTCCACACAGTCAACTTTTTTTTTTTTAAGAATTCCACACACGTGAGGTCCTGCAGTATTTTTCTTCCTGTGCCTGGTTTATTGCACTTAGCATAATAATGTCCTCCAGGTCCATCCATATTGTCACCAATGGCAGGATCTCCTTCTTTCTAAAGGCACCAATATTTCATTGTACATCTATACCATCATTTTTATCTATCCACCTGTCAATGGACACTGAGGTGATTCCCTATCTGTCTTGGCTATTATGGATAGTGCTTCAGTGAACTTGGAAGTGCAGATATATTTCAACATACTAATTTTATTTTCTTGGGATATAGACCATGAAGTGGAGCTGCTGCATCATGGGGCAGCTCCCACTGCAGTTTCTTCCAGGGCCTCCACACTGCTTTCCCTAATAGCTACAAATTTAGACTCCACCAACAGTATGCAAACTTCCCTTTCCTCCACATCCTCACCAACACTACGTCTACTGAAGTCCTTTGCCCATTTTTGAATCAGTTTATTTGTGTCTGGTTTCTTGTTTTTGCTTTTGTTTGCTGTGGAGTTGTATGTTCTTTGCTAAGGAGTTCCCTGTATTTTAGTTATTAGCTCTTTATAAGATATACAATTTCGGGCTATTTTATCCTAATTCACAGGCTGCCTTTCCACTGCTGATTGCTTCATTTATGATACAGAAGCTTTTAGTTTGACATAGTCCCACCTGTTTATTTTTGCTTTTGTTGCCTAAATTTTTTACGTGAATCCAAAATATCATTACCAAAACTAAATGTCAAGGAGGCTTTCCCCTATTTTTTCCTCTAAACATTTTACTGTTCAGGTTTTATGTTTAGATCTTTAGTCCATTTTGATTTGATTTTTGTATTTGCTGCAAGATAAGGGTTCAACTGTAGGGAACCAGCCCGACATCACCCGTGGGTACCCCAGGTTCGCTGGCGGCAAAGGAATGAGAGAAAGACAGATTAAAAGTGGGACCAGGGGGCCATCACTTTATTACTCTGGAGGTGACAGTGAAGGCCCCGAGCTCTGATCATCCACACTGTTGATTACAATCACTTTGATCTATAGGGTAGGGGTGGAGTGATGGTGGAGTGGATCAGTGAGCTGGAAGTGAATCAGTGGCTGGAACTGATGTGTCATTCTAAGGATTGATAACAGTGGGGGTTTGGGAGTTTCACAAAACAAGAATATGTAGTTATCTTTAGCCTATTACCTATGTGCAGCTGATGGAACGTGGGCCTTACAAGGAGCCCGCAAGTCTGGCTACGTCATCGTGCTGTGAAGGGGTTGCATGTCCTTGAACACAATGTTTATGGTAACAGAGCCGAGGTCACCTGCACTGGAACGTGGGGCTTGCAGAGGCTTCCTCCTCGGAGGCCTTCTGCAGCCTTCCGCAGTTTGTTGTTCTTGTTTACATGTTACTCATAACCAATTTATGTAGGCACTCTGTCAGTCCTTTCTCCTTTGCAGCTTTCCCAACATTCAGCTTCATTCTTTTGCAGGTAGATACCAGGTTTTTCCTGTGCCATTTATTAATGAGACGATCCTTTCCCCATTTCTAAACGTCATTTCCGTGAAAATGGCATCTTAGTCTGCTGAGGTTATCAACAAAATGCCCTAGACCGGGAGGCTTATAAACAACAGAAATTTATTTCTCACAGTTCTATAGACTAGGAAGTCCAAAATCCAGGTTCCGGCAGATACAGGGTCCTGTAAGCGTCCTGTGAGGGTCCTATGAGAACACTCTTCCTGGTTCATAGGACTGATGGTGTGTCCTCATATGGTGAAAGGGGTGACCAAGCTCGCTTGGGTCTATTTTATAAGGGCGTTAATCCTATTGATTAGTCTGCCATCCTGACTTAACTCACCTTCCACCTAATACTATCACTTCGGGTATTAGGATTTCAACACATGAATTTTGGAGACACACAAACATTAGGCCATAGCAAAGGAGAACAGGCAGGTTAGGCTTTCCACAGAAGAACTGCCAGCCTGGTGGAGATCTGCTCAGCCAGGAGGCAGACCTACGAATCTATCGTTGATTAACTCTCAATCTTTAAATAGGAAATCTCACAGAAAAAGAAACTGGGATATTCCCAGCAATCGGTATGAAATCCCACTCCAATGCAGCTCTCCTCCCACTCAGAATTGCATAAGGCATGGGGGTGGGGGGCAGGGACCCTGCAGCAAAATAAGGGTACCCAAAGCCCAGGATGTATGATGGGCCTGGCAGGGCTTGCCGTGACCCAGGACGGCTGCACAGTCCACCCTTTCCCATCAGGAGGCAGCCAAACAAATTCCACAAACATCTGTGCATCAAAGTCACGTGTGCATACTGATGTTCACACCAATCCTTCATAATCACGCTTAATTCTCATTCCGCACAGTGGGCCATATCACTTTACTGACTGCAAAATGAATCCCCTCCTGGTATCCCCGTAAACTCATGGACCAGGCAGTCCCCTGAATAAAGCAGAGCAACCGGATTTAATTTGTGTAGGAGCTATTAGTGGACTAACAAAGTCGGGCGTTTGGGCAGGTTACAGTGATTTGGTGGTGTTGGGGCCAATGTGGAGTGGAGGAGAGGGGCCGGGCACCCATTCTGGCTAGGGTGGGGGAAATGGAATGGAAGGAATCCCCATGAGAATGCTTCTCAGAACCCCAGGCACAGATGTCAAGGAAACCTCCTAGGTTTCTTCTGGGTTCTTTCCTTCCTGACTCAGAATTTCCTCAATTCTCACTGCCGCATTCTTTCACTGAGCAAAATTTATATCTATAGTATTAATCGCCTGTTAACTTAATGCAGAAATTAAGATGAAGTTGATTATCATTGTTTAACACATATTCAAAATATTTGGCCAGTGCCAAAACAGCTTGGGTAATTTCTCTCCATCTAATTACCTCCAAATGCAGCCGGGACTTCATTCCTATTAACACTGAAGCCCTAAAGCCCACCAAGTAAAGCTGAATCATGATTTAAGCACTTTGTGGAAATAGTGCATGAAACCGGAATTGCCTAGCTTAGCCAAGTGAGCTCAGGATTGAAAATTTACTTTAATTCTCATTTTCTGAAAAGTAGTCAAATGCCTTTAATTAAAACATATCCTTCAAAATTGGTTTTGTATAAATGATATTTTTAAAAATCAAACTTGAGCCAGAATCTAATTCTGATGTCGCCAAGGGAAGAAAAAGCCATGACTGGTGCATCTTGAGCAGGGTGAAGGCTGCAGAAGGACTTGATGTCCTCTAAGAGAGCAGAGTGAAGGCTGCAGAAGGACTTGATGTCCCCTAAGAGAGCAGGGTGAAGGCTGCAGAAGGACTTAATGTCCCCCTAAGACCAGCCTCAGGCTGCAGTGAGCCAAGACCACACCACTGCACTCCAGCCTGGGCGACAGAGCAAGACTCCATCTCAAAAATAAATAAATAAACAAAACAGCCTGAGATGGCACTTCCTCCAGGAAGCCTTCCTCTTCTTCCTCAGTCACAATTACTATACCAGTCCCCCTCTGCTTCCAGGACTCTGTCCTCCTGAGACAGCACTGTCTACCCCAATACAGTAACAGCATTTGTGGTTGCTACACAAGCAAACATCACACCACAGTGCTGTGAGCTCTGGGATGGCAGGTGTTAGGACATATGGATCCATTTTTCCATCCCATTAGATGACCATGAGCTCTGGTCACGAGAGCTGATTGGCATTAGCAGGGAGAAGAAGTCTCCCAGAAAGGAGCTGCAGCGCTTAGTGATGGCAGGCACGTAGGCACTGGGAAAGAGAGCGGGTCTCTAGGCCAGCAGCGGGGGCCTCTTCTTCTTCTGCCAGGACTGCCCATGACTGGGGCAAGATTGACAGGTGGCAGGAGGCAGTGGCTGAGCATCACACCTGTCACAGAGAGAGCCATCGGCCAGGTTGGGACACTTCTCTGCGGTCAGCTTGGTGGCGCATTTGTCTCTTCCAGGTGGTTTACATTTTCCCAAAAAAGGATGCACCGTGACCATGCACAACTGCGGGATGCCCTACCTTGGGGTCCTTTCAACTCTGAACAACCCCAGATGACAGTGGTGCATCCTCAGCCTCAGGGCAGAAACAGAGATCAAAGCTCCCAAAGCCTTGGGGAGCAGCCCCAGGGCATCCTCTGAGTGCTGGAGTGGGACCCGGAGCCTGAGATCATGCACGGCCTCTCCTGACCTCCTCCCACTCCCACTGTGATGATGGTGGGGTTGAGAAACAAATGGCCTCAAATCAACCACCCCACTGATGTCAGTCCTTTCTCAGTCCCCAGACAGGTGTCACTGGAGGAAGCTCCAATGTCTGCAGGCAGGCTGGACACAACACACACTAACAGTTTTGAGTTAAAAGGTAATTTGCATTATGCGTCACTGACATGAGTTACTAGCCTCTCTGGATGCCCATTTCATGAGACTTGGATGCTGAGCCCACAGATTAAATGTTAGGAGATTTCTGTTTGTTTCTGTGCCTTTATTTCACATTACCAGTCAGATCTGTAGTAATTTCTTGAGATTTCCATCAAAACCATGATTGTCAATGAAAACATTGTTTTCAGAACAGAAAATACAGCATGATTTCTAGGGACCCATGCAGGCTACAGCAATTCTCTGCTGCTCACTAAGGTGACAAACGGGGCCACATGTCACTTAGTTTCCATTTTATCTGATGACATCCTGACTTTACATAAACCAGTTCTGCAAATATGATCATGTAATTGGAGCATCTGTCTTGATAATTATTTGGCAAATGTGTCCTTTTAGCACCAGGCCAAATGAAATTTGGGAAATTTGGCTAATCACAATTTAACAGATGTTTTGTCCAGTTCTGTGCAATCTTAATTTTAAGTGACACAAATCCCTCCATTCACTGAGGCTCTAATTGGGGTCTCTCCATGCCCATAGAGAATGGTCAAGGTGAGAAAATAATCATTTCAGCGCATCTGGTCTTGACCCTGTAGCTTTAATTAATTCAAGTGATATCCCATTTGACCTTCATAGCAGTAATTATTTAAAGCAAGCCCTGACAAAATATCTCACACTACATTTTCCACAGTCTAGCTCAGTAGGCTCACAAAGTCCACATCCCAAATAGTCTCCAGGAAAAGTCCAGTGCTTTTCCACATGGGTTCCAGAGTAAAAGCCCATTTATGCAAAAAATAAGCTGGAGTTTATTTCAGCTTACAGAAGATGCAAAAGGCAACCTCTTCTTCAATAAGATGGTCTTCTAATTCTCACTGAAGACAGCAGGGGGCCCACCTAAGGTGTAATAACTTCGGACCACCACAACAAAGACTTCAGGTAGAAATCGGCTTTCCAATTATCCCTTCCGCAGGCAAGCCGGCGCACTCTCTGCTGTGGGCATAATTGCCCAGGTGCTGGTGTTTGCCTCACTCCAAGCACTTGCTTAAACCCTAGGTGGCTGGCTTCTCAAAATAAAATGCACATCACATTTTACTCTGAATAAGAGCGAAACCTTTTTAAAAGGACAAATGTAAGAGAAATTAAAGGAGTGGTAATAACATTACTACATCTGGAAGTGAATGGAAAAGACACCTTTTGATGAAGAAATGAGGTTATTTTGTCTACACAGAAAATCCCTAGCCCCCATTGCCTCTGCTTAATACAAAATTGTATCTCTTTTCATGAATAAATCAAAAGTGGTTTTTAATTATTTTGCTTGAAGAAAAGTGCGAGGTCTCTCGGTTTCCCTGATTTTCAGTAATGGAAATGGCTGCTCAGCCCAGCCCTGGTTCCTTGGGCCACCGCAGTGATGCCCTCAAGAGCTCAGGGCCTGGAGGTGGATGCCTCGTTTGCATTCAGCCCCCTGCTGGCCAGCTGTGTGACTTTGGGTAGCCTCAGTTTCCTTATTCCAAAAGTGAGGAGGGCATGGCACTGGCCTCCAGGGCTGCTGGGAGTAGTCAATTATGCCCAGTAAGTGTCGCTGTTGCTTCACGGAGGGCACACCCAGCAGAGACAGTTGGGCAGGGCACAAGACCTCCTGGTCCAGCCACCCAAAGCCCCACCCCCTCCACCTCATGTACATCTTCAGAGTCACTCACCATCCTGTTGACCACCCGGTCCACTCCCTCCACCACCATGGGCAAAGGACACCAAAGCCTCCATGACCACACTGCACAGAAGGAGGAGATGCTCTGTCTCAGGAAGTCCTGACGGGCTGTGCTGAATGGCACCTGTCACCTCCCACAGAGGGGCCCATGGTCCTCACACACATCCATGTCCCTCTAGAGCCACGCACAGGTCTGACCCAGGTCAGGCACTGTACGATGCGTGTGACCTCGCAGGTCAGCCCCACGGAGAATGGCCAACCTCTCAACCTGAGGCCGCACGCTCCAAGAGCTCTTCATTCCCAACAGAGATCACGAGATGCTCAAAACACTCAAATCACCTAAAATTCACTCTTGATTTTTAAAAAATGCATCAGAAGGATATCTGAGTAAATGCATTGAAATAGTATTTCTTAACTTCCTTTAAATAACCATGAAAACACATAAATAGGGAAAAAAATCTGCATCTACCCTAGATCCCAGGAGGCATTTAGTGAAACAAACCCAGGCCTTGGAGTCAGAACCAGGAGGCTACTAACATGGGGACATTGTTTCTGATATTACCCTCAGCTGTGAGCCAAGCATTGTTCAAAAGGAGGTCAAAGGACACGTGAAGGAGTGACATTAGTGTCCATGTCATGCCACCTTCTAGAATCACTGGAGAGCAAAGAGAGGCCCTCACTGCCCCTGCGTCCCTGCCAAGAATCCCATCACACACAAATCAGCAGAGCATGCCAATCTGAGAAATGGTGGCTCTTAGGATTCTCATCTCGGAGCATGCCCCTACCCTCTGACTTCCTCACACCCCTGAGGCCACACTTTCCTTCCCCAGCAGCAGAAGAGAGCCTCCACCCGTGGAGCTGTGCTCACCAGGGAGCCAGGCAGAGAGGCTGAAGTGAAATCGGAAGCATGGCTTGTTGTCCATGTTGCAGGAGGTTTGCAATTCTGCCGGCTGTGCAAAGGGCAATGTCCCCTCTTGCAATCCTGCTGACTGTGCAAAAGGTGACGTTCCCTCTTGCAGTTCTGCTGGCTGTACAGAGGGTGATGTCCACTCTCGCAATCCTGCCAGCTGTACAGAGGGCAATATCCCCTCTTGCAATCCTGCTGACTGTCCCCACATGTACATGCCTAAGGAGCCCCAGTGTGTTTCCTGAAGCAGTGGGTCTCAAATATTTTCAGAAACATTTCAAGTACAAGCTCCTAGGTAACAGGCACAGCTGTGGGTACAATAGGATGGTGAGGACCCCCTAGCTTAGAATGCTTCTGTATGTTCCTGAAAAGCCTGTGGAACCTCCAGGGAGCCACAGATCCAGTCTGAAAACCATTGCCTGTGAGGGGCCTGAGGCAGACCGGGCACATGTGCCAGGCCTGCCAGTGCCGCCTGAGTCAAAGACACTGCACAGCAGCAACCAGCGGCCCCAGGATTCGCTAACCTGAGCCTGGGTCAGTCCCTCTGTCTTTGAAAAACGAAGAAAAGAATTTAACATGTGGCGCAGGGTGAAATTCTGTAGCCAGCAAGAGTGAGAATACTGTCTTAGGCATCTGGAAGAAGTCTGCTGAACTATGTTTTCAACAGAGAAAGGGAGAATATTTCATAGAACGGGGAGAAGGGTGAAGAAACTGCAAAGAAAACCAGAATGGCCAATTAAATCCACGCTAGATGCAGCTCAGAGCACACAGCACGGTGAAAAAGAAATCACTGAGGCGGTAGGGGAAGAAACTGGTAAAATATTCCAGAATTCGGGTAAGAAAAGGAGAATAAAATTAATGGGATAGAACACGAAAACTGACCACAGACTTTCAGACTCATAAAATGGGGATCTCCAAGAAGAAAACGGAAAGTAGCAGGCACAAGGAGAGCACAGCGCTGGCGCGGGTGGCAGGCGGCGCTGCTGACGCCTCACTTGCTGACACTGCACCTGCTGATGCCCACCACCCCCCCACCACACCCAAGGATCAGGCCGCCGTTCTCAAGTGAGGCTCAGAGCAACACGCTCAACACGCGAGACCACCAGAAACTGTGCTTCACCGAGAAACATGACTCTTGCCACGTAGACCACCAAGAGCTAAATCAAAATTAAGGACATGAAAAGAGGGAATTATTAGATTAAAGAACAAATGGTAAATATCAAAATTAATAAGTCTTCGTAATTGTCTTTGTAATTATTTTATGAAAACATGCAAATAGGCTTTGTTAAATAAGGAATGTTATATTCTAAGAAATTATAATCCATGTTAAATTAATGAAATCTGGCAAATGCAGCTGGAAAAGTAAAAGTGCTCCATGTTTGCCTTTTTACATATAAGGTATTATAAGTTCTATGAGTGTCTTTGGGTAAGTATATTAAGTAACCATATTATAAAACTATGTCAAACAAAAATTTTTAAATTAGCACAATTTTAAATTTATAAATCATTTGAGGAAATAAAGGCAAAGAAGACACACTCTCCACATTTAAAAAAAAAAAAAAAAAAAAAAAAAAAAAAAAAAAAAAAAAAAAAAAAAAAAAAAAAAAAAAAAAAAAAAAAAAAAAAATAAAAAAAAAAAAAAAAAAAAAACAAGAAAGAACAGACATAATGAACAGAAAAACCACATACTAATGACAAACATGTTATAGAGTAGAAATGAATAATTGTAAACTGTTGCATTAAAGGGTAAACTAGTACCAAAGAAAACCTCCAACCAACATACCTAAAACAAATGAAAAAGAATGTTTAAAATAAAAAGTTGGATAGGTATCTATGAGACAAATGGGGAAAATGAATGCAGAATTGACAATTTTACTAACAAAGAATAATTTAAGTCAGAAAGTTTCTCACTGCATGAAGACGATTATTTTAGGTTGATAAAAGTTACAATATAGCAATACAAACGTGTGGTACTGATAATATCCAGGAAATTAAAAAGCAAACCATGCTGTAGGTACAGCTGAAATGGACAGAAACGCACCTGAACCAGGAGATTTCCACGTATCTTCCCTATTCCATGAGAGAGTAAATAGAAAATAGCATGTAAGAGACTTGAACAGAAACTTATACATAAGCCTTTCCAAGAGTTTGTGTAGTATTTACAAAAATTAATCATATTCAAGTGCTAAGGAAAACCTCAATAAAATTTAACTTAGGAAAGTTTAATAAAATTTAAGAAAAAAATAGAGATTATATTTTCTGACAACACACTAAATCTTACCATTAATATGCCATCAAAAAAAAGTAAACTCTTGGAGAAAAAAATAACTCATAATTATTAGGATAACGAGAAAAAAAATGAAATATGGTAACAAACCTTTGAATTTAAAGAAATGAAAATATCACATGTTAAACAACTGTGGTAAGATCACAAGCATAAGTAGTCAAATTCGTAACTTTAAATACTTCCAGGAAGGAAGGGTGAGAGGGAATGAGTAAAAAGAAAGAGAGATGGAAAGAAAAGAAGAGGGGAAGGGAGAAAGAAAGGGAGGGAAGGAGAAGAAAAAGAGGGGAGGGAAATAAATTGATTTTCAGTGAAATTATCAGCTGGCAATATCTTGGTATATGCATTAATCAGCTTTTTCTGTGTTAGTGCTGCATATGAAATAATTACAAAACTTCAGTGCCTTACAATGTGAAGCATTTGTTTCTTTCTCATGGGTTTGTAGGTTGGCTGAGCTTGGCAAGGTACAGCTGGGATGGGCTCCATGTTGAAATAGTTACAATTTCCCTGGAAACTTTTCCTCTCATGGAAAGAACATGTACACTGAGTGAACCTAAAAGTCCTAAGTATGTTCAAAGCCTCTCTGCAGACATGCATATGTAATGTTCTTCCTATTCCAATGGCCAAAGCAAGATTCACAACCAAGCCCACAGTTTGTGGGGTGGAGAAGTTTGCCCAGCCCCTCATGAGAACAATTATTAAACCACAGTATATCAAAGAGATGAAGTTTTGAATAGACCAATAAGCCCAAAACTAAGAAGTAAGAGGAAATGCACTAATGGTGCCTTCAATGGTTACAAACTTTCAAGGAAATGATGATTTTAAATGTATGAACCTAGTGCACAGCACAGAAAAATCTAGGGGACTACTGGATTCATTACAGAAAGCTAATACAACCCTACTGTCAAAAACTAACAAAGAGAAAGGAGAGTAACATCTTTAAAAATAAAGCTAAATGTCATTAGAAAACACTAACAAAAAAAAATCAGAAGAATATTAACCAATAGTCTTGTAAAACCAACTAGGTTTACTCAGGGATATAGACACTTTAAAACTAGAAAATATATTAATAAACATATCAAGTCAACAGACAAAGTTATATAAATTGTATTTCTGTATAGAAAAGCAAATATCTATTCCCAACTAAAAACTAGAGGCATTCTCAATAAAACCGGAACCTAAATTAGGAGGCCTTCTGCTATAGACTAAACGTTTGTGACCCTCCAATTATTAAATATGGAAACCTAACCCTCAAGATGATGACATTTGGGGGTGAGGCCTTGGGGAGGTGATTGAGTCATGAGGGTGGATTCCTCATGAATGGGATTAATTCTCTTAAAAAAGAGACCCTGGAGAAATGTTCTGCCCCTTCCACCACATGAGGTTGCAGTGAGGAGATGGTCATCTGTGAACCAGAAGACAAGTCCTCAGTAGACACTGAAGCTGTGGACACCTTGATCTTGAACTTTGAGTCTCTAGAACTGTGAGAAAGCAGCTTGTGCTGCTTATGACCCTCCCAGTCTGTGGTATTCTGTTACAGGAGCCCACACGGGGTCACCGTCTATTACTCCCATTATTCAGTATTTACTCACAAGTTCTAGGCACTGAAATAAGGCACGAAGCAGAAATTAGAGAATAAAATATTGACAGAGAAACAAAATTTACACAAGAGCATTGTTTCATTTTACATAAATTTGAATAACTTAAAATAATGTAATAAAGCATTAATGAAGTCTCACCTTCCATCTAAATTTGCTATAATTTAGAAGTTCCTTTTTTGGTTAAAATAGCACAATTCAAAGATTATAAATGGCATGTGAGCTGGGTGCCATATGGCAGCAGCAGAAACAGCGATCTGATAAACAGAAGTCCCTCATTTCTCAGCTGCCTGTGAACTGTGTTGGTCTTATGTGTAGGGTAGCTTAATAAGTAGAACTGTCAATTTAATGGTTGCTAATATTTTACCTAAAATATTAAGTTTATATTCTGGTCAGGTGCAGGGGCTCACGCCTGTAATCCCAACACTTTGAGAGGCCGAGGTGGGTAGATCACCTGAGCTCAAGAGATTGAGACCAGCCTGGCCAACATGGTAAAACCCTGTCTCTACTAAAAATACAAAAATTAGCCAGGTGTGGTGGTGGGTGCCTGTAATTCCAGCTTGGAAGCCTGAGGCAGGAGAATCACTTTTGCCTGGGAGGCAGAGGTTGCAGTGAGCCGAGATCATGCCATTATACTCCAGCCTGGGTGACAAGAGCAAAACTCTGTCTCAAAAAACAAAGTTTATATTATACACACATGGGTGTCACATGGGTGTCATTTAAACGGTGGTATGTGTCAAATAATGTAAGTCAAAATCAATAAATTTGGAACAGAAGTTAGAGGCAATAAAATGCTACTGTTATTCAACCATTTCAATAAATTTTTCATGCTTAACTTACATTTTTTAAAATATAATAAGCAAAAAGTTATTCATTATGATAATATGTACATGCATTCATACACAAGCATGCATGCACAGGTGCACACGCGCACACACACACACACACACACATACACATACACATACACACACATACACACTTCCATGGGAAAATTATGTTTGAATAAAATAACTTTTAAAACCCCTAATGCTAGCAATGGCTATGTGAGATGGGCATTCTCATACATTGCATGGGAAGGTAAATAAGCAAACATCTTTATAAAATAATCTGTGAGTATGTAAAAGGAATTTTAAAACCAATTTTCTCATAATTTATGTTTTTGAAAAATCAGAACATACTTCTCCCAAAATGTTTTTCCCAGCTATATTTACAGTAGAAAAATAAAACATTAAAACCAATTATATGCTCAACTGAAAGATAAACAATTGAACAAATTAGGAAACACAGGAAATATTTTGTGTCTATTAGAAGTTATGCTGGTTATAAATAAAGAAAAAAAATCAACAAGCAGTTGAACAATTTAAAGCAGCCCAATATATGAAATCCCCTAAGTAGATTGAGCAGGATAACAAAAATTATGTGAATAAATAATAGCTGAAAAATTTCCAAATTCAACAAAAACTATAAGCCTACAAATTCCAGAACCAGTAAACCACAATCAAAAGGAACATGAAGAAAACTACACTAAGACACATGATAATCAAATCACTCAAAACCAGTGATAAAGAGAAGATTTGAGAACCAACCACAGGGCACATATCAGGATAATGGCTTCTTGTCAGAAAGAAGGCAAGACAGAAGACAGCAAGGCAACATCTGGAAAGAGCAAAAAGAGGAAAGTTTAAAAAGCTGTCAACCAAAAATTCTATACCTTGGGAAAAAAATCTCAAAAACACAGGCAAAATAAAACGGTTTCCAGACAGAGAGAAGCTGAAAGAATTCATCATCACCAGCAGAGTCACACTCCTAGAAATTCTGAAAGAAGTCCTTCAGGCAGAAGAAAAATGATAGCAGACAAATATGGATTTTCAGAAAGGAATGAAGAGCCCTGGAAATGGTAACCAGCAGAGTAAATATAGGTCTTTGTTGTTATTTAAATCTCTTTAAAAGACAATTGTTTTAAATGTTAATAGCATGTATAACAATAAAATGCATGAAAAAATAGCATAGAAGCAGGAAGAATAAATGGAAAAGTATGTGATTATAGGTGCTTACACTCCTGTGAAGGGGTATAGTAACACTTGAAGATAGGGATTCGTTAATGGTGTCTACTATAAACCCTAAAGCAACCACTAACACAACAAAACAAAGCATTTCAGTTAATGATCCAACAAAACGTTGGAACTTAAAAAAAACACATGATTCAAACGAAATGGGAAAAAGGCAGAACAAAAGACAGACTATACAAATAGCAGGAAGATAGTGTTAAATCTAACCACATCAACAAACACATTAAATATATTGATATGGTTTGGCTTTGTGTCCCAACCCAAATCTCATCTTGAATTTTAATTCCCAAATGTCAAGAGAGGTGATTGGATCATAGGGGCAGTTTCCCCCACGCTGCTCTCACGATAGCAAGGGAGTTCTCACAAGATCTGGTGGTTTTATAAGCAGCTGGCATCTCACCTGCTAGCACTTCTCTCCTGCTGCCATGTGAAAGTCTTTGCTTCCTCCTCACCTTCCACTATGACTGTAAGTTTCCTGAGGCCTTCCCAGCCATGTGGAACTGTGAGTCAACTAAACCTTTTTTCCTTATAAATTACCCACTGTTGGGCAGTTCTTTATGGCAGCATCAAAATGAATTAATATACTTAATATGTGGTCTAAACAGCAAAAAGCAGCTTTTGACAAACTGGATTTTAAAAAGCAAGGTCGAACTATAAAATGAGAACAAGAAACATACTTTAAATGTAAAGACATATAAATTAAAAGTAAAGGGATGAAATAAGATGCATCACATTATTATCAGTCAAAACAGATGGAGTGGCTACATTAACACCATATGAAGTAAACTTCAGAGCAGATTTCATTGCCAGAGATAAAGAAGGACACTTCATAATGATAAAGGGTTCAATTAATCAAAAAGACATTATAATCTACAAAGGCTACTAAAACTAATGTGAGTTTCACAAGATTGCAGGATACAAAATAATAAAAATTCAAATGCACTTCTATATACTAGCCACAAACAACAGAAAATTGAAATTCAAAAATAATAATACATTTGCAATAGTACAAAAAATGTAAATTAAATCTGACAAAAGATGCCAGAGACCTATACATGGAAAACCACAAAACAGTTCTGAGAGAAATTTTTAAGTACCCAAGTAAATGAAGAGACATGCCTCATCATATGAGTCAGAAAACTTAACATGGTTAGCCACCACTCATCCCTCAACTGATCCATAGATGCAACATAATTTCTATAACAATCCCAATAGGCTTTTTTTTTTGCAGAAATTGACAAACTGATTTTTATATCCATATGGAAACTAAAATAACCTAAAACAACCAGAAGAGCTACAGAAAAGAACAAAATTGGAGAATTATCACCGCCTGATTTCAAGACATTGTAAAGCTACAATAATCAAAACAGTGTGATACTGGCATAAAGACAGATCAGTTCAACAAAATAGACTCCAGAAATACATGTATATAGACCACTGATTTTTGACAAATACACAAAAGCAATTAAGTAGAAAATGATGAGTCTTAATAATTCTAGAACAATGAGATAGCTATACGCAAAAAAAAAACTTCAATCCATACCTTATATCATATACATAAATTAACTCAAACTAGATAATAGACCTAAATATATAACCTAAAATTATAAAACTTCAAATGAAAACCTAAGATTTTTGTGACCTTTGATTAGGCAAAGATTTTTTAGATATGACCATTTAAGCACAATCTATAAAATAATAAATTGGTAAGTGGGACCTCATCAAAACCTAAAACTTCTGCTCTTCAGTATACACTTTTAAGAAAATAAAAGACAAGGCACTGCTGAGGGGAAATCATTGCAAAGCATACATCTAAAACAAGTACTCCTATCCAGAATATATAAAGAACTCTCAAAACTCAACAATGACAAAAAAATTAAGGGGAAAAGTGAGCAAAATACAGATACTTCACCACAGGACATTTAAGATGGCAAATTAGCAAATGAAAATATACTCAATATCATTAGTCATTAAATATATGACTACATTAAATACAAAATCACAGTGAGAAGCATTCCACAGCTACTAGAATGGCTAAAATCATGCCAAGCCCAGGAGAGGGTATGGGGGACCTGGAACTCTCCTATGCTGCTGATGGAAAGGTAAGATGGTGCAACTACTTTGGAAAACAGTTTGGTAGTTTCTTAAAAGGTTAAACTCATCTATTAACAGATCTAGTCATTCCACTCATTGGTGTTTCTTATAAGAAATTAAGATGTTTCTTGTGGGGTTTTTTTTTTACGGGAAATGTCCACGTAAGGACTTGTACCTAAATGTCCATAACAGCTTTATTTGCAATAGCCCAAAACTAGAAACAAGCTGGATGTCCCTCAGCTGCCAAGTAGGTAAATAAACCACAGTGTATCAGTTTCATAAAAAACTACTCAGCAATAAAAAGAAATTAACTGGAGATACACTCAGCAGCATGAGTGAATCTCCCAATCATTATCCTGAGTAAAAAAGCCAGACAAAAAAAAAAAAAAAAAAAAAAAAAAAAAAAAAAAAAAAAAAAAAAAAAAAAAAAAAAAAAAAAAAAAAAAAAAAAAAAAAAAAAAAAAAAAAAAAAAAAAAAAAAAAAAAAAAAAAAAAAAAAAAAAAAAAAAAAAAAAAAAAAAAAAAAAAAAAAAAAAAAAAAAAAAACAGTATGTACTCTCTAGTTCCATTTGTAGAACACTCCAGAAAATACAAATTAATATATGATGACCCAAAGTATGCAAGTGTTTGCTGGGGAGCAAGAGGAGTCTAGGAGGATGAGAGAAGATTTCAAAGGGGCCTGAGGGAGGTTTGAGAATGAGGGAAATGTCATTAACTCAATTGTGGTTATGGTTTCACAGGTGCAGACACATGTCAAAACTTATCAAATTGCACACTTTTGATAAGTGAGTTTATCATATATCAATTACACCTCTATAAAGATGTTAAAGTGATGCTTGTGAAAATAGTATTATTTTAAAAAGAAACGTCCTGTAAAATGTTCAGTAGCATTGTAAAGTGCTTATGATAAAATCCTATGAGATAATAACAGGAATATTTTCAGATGCTGGTGAGGTTGTGGAGGGAATGCTTATACACTGTTGGTGGGAGTGTAAATTACTTCAGTCATTGTGGAAAACAGTGTGGTGATTCCTCAAAGGCAGGCAGGGCGTGGTGGCTCACGCCTGTAATCCCAGCACTTTGGGAGGTCAAGTAGGCAAATCACTTGAGGTCAGGAGTTTGAGACCAGTCTGGCCAATATGGTGAAACCCCGCCTCTACGAGAAATACCAAAATTAGCTGCACATTGTGGCACATGCATGCAATCCCAGTTACCTGGGAGGCTAAGGCAGGAGAATCACTTGAGCCTGGGAAGTGGAGGTTGCAGTAAACCGAGATCACACCACTGCACTCTAGCCTGGACAACAGAGTGAGACTCCACCTCAAAAACAAAAACAAAATAAAACAAAAAAAAAGACCTCAACACAAAAATACCATTCAACCCAGCAATCCCATTACTGGATATATAACCAAAGGAATATAAATCATTCTATCGTAAGGACACATGTGCATTCGTATGTTCATTGCAGCACTCTTCCCAAGAGTAAAGACATGAAATCAACCTAAATGCCCCTCAATGATAGATTAGATTAAGAAAATGTAGTATATATACACCATGGAATTCTATGTGGCCATAATAAGAATGAGACCATGTCTTTTGCAGGGACATGGTTGGAGGTGGAGGCCATTATCCTCAGCAAATTAACATAGGAACAAAAAACCAAATATTGCATGTTCTTACTTGTAAGTAGGAGCTAAATGATGAGAACACACAGGCCCATATCGGGGAAAAACAAATAGTGTTTTGTAGGGTGAAGTGTGGAAGCAGGGAGAGGATCATCAGGAAAAATAATGTGTACTGATATGGTTTGGCTCTGTATCCCCATCCAAATCTCATGTCGAATTCTAATTCCCAGTGTCAGGGGAGGGACAAGGTGGGAGGTGTTTGGATCATGAGATGGATTTCCCCCTTGCTGTGCTCATGACAGTGAGTGACTTCTCACGAGATCCGGTTGTTTACAGTGTGGCGAGCTCTCTCCCACTCTGCCATGTGAAGAAGGTGCTCACTTTCTCTTTGCCTTCTGCCATGATTTTAAGTCTCCTGAGGCCTCCCTGCCATGCTTTCTGTACAGCCTGTGGAACGGTGAGTCAATTAAACCTCTTTTCTTCATAAATTATCCAGTCTCAGGTAGTTCTTTATAGCAGTTTGAGAGCAGACAAATACAGGTGCTATGCTTCATACCTGGGTGATGAAATAATCTGTACAACATACCCACATAATACAAGTTTACCTATGTAACAAACCTGCACTAGTATCCTTGAACTTGAAGTAAAAGTGTTTAAGTCCAAAGAAGTTTGGTTATTTTTCTGTAACAAAAAGTAGAACAGCATTATGTAGGAAAAAAGACTGAAACATTTAAATATGTGGGCAGTCTTGTATCGGAGTGGTGGGGCTGTGCGGGTATTTCCCTAAATGCTCATCATTTATTTACTGCTGTTTTAATGCATCCATGGTACTTCTCAGAAGTAGGAGTGGGGTGTTTCTGTGTCTTAAGCCAGGACCACAGGGTCTCTGCAGAGATGAGCACTAGAAAGCGGCCATGGGGTGCTGTGGTCTGGTCCTCAGTTTCCTCCACATCTCAGTACCCAGCCTCACTCTCCCCACCCCAAGCGGGCTGCCATGACTGACAGTTCTTAGTCCACCATGGTCGCTGGGATACAACCCAAACACACCACCATAATTCACTTGTTGCCTTCCAGGTGTGGCTCTCAGACTGTTACCAGGCTTGTGGCTTTAAATGCAATTTCTCACTTAGCATTTTGAGAGATTGACGCCTCCAAGAAAAATAGGGTTTTGCCCTTCAAAGACACATTCAAGTCTAGATGGGATTTCAGAATTCTGCAGACATGTCTGATGAACTTTCCTGGAATCTTAAACAGGGGCCCCGTTAGATTCCAAGAGGCAGCAGCATGTAAAGGAAAGCCAACCCAAATTTCCCCACCAGTCCCAAGGCTAGTTTCCCACAGAGCAACACAAGCACTTATTTTTGTGATTGAATTATTAAGCCATATAGATTTCCAACAAAAGTAAAAACACTAAGAAGAGCTAATTGATAAATAACTACACCCTGGGCCAGATGCCACGCTAAGTGCTTCACACATGTCAAATCATGTATCCTCACAATTTGCTAGGTAGGTACCGAGAAGACAAACAGAAAAACCAGGCATGGAAGTGTGAATGTTCTCAGCAGTAACAAGGCAGACAGCTAGGACCTGAATCCTGGGAGCCTCCTCCTGCATTTGTGCCCTTACAAAAACACTCAGTAGCTATCAACGTGGCCGAAGCCATGGACACCACAGGCCGGTGCCTTCGCCCTGTTGAAATGTGCATCGGGATTGGGTCACCTCCCCTGACATCCAGCAAAAGGTTGTGCAATACATCAGCCACAAATCGCAAAGGGCAGATGACAGCTTCACTACCCAAAAATCATCTGAGCTTCACCCTGATGTCTCCAATGCCATCCAATATCACAGTGTTCCTCTCATCCTCTCCTCCTTCCACAATTGAAGCTCCTTCTCCTGCTCCCGTGTCCTACAACATATTTACTGATTTGCTTGACCCTAAATAAACAACAAAAAAGTTTCAGAATTGTCATGCCTCTGTGACTTTTTTTTTAAAGCCCCTTAACTAGAGCTGGAAGTTTATTTAGAGTTATTTTTCTCTTCAGCCTGAAGACACAGAGTCCAAATACAGTCGGCCCTTTATATCCATGGGCTCTACATCCACAGATTTAACCAACCACAGACCAAAAATATTTGAGGAAAAAAAAGGATAATTATGTTTGTACTGAACCTGTACAGATATTTTGTCATTAGTCCCTAGCCAATATATTACAACACTATTTATATAGCACTTACATTGTATTAGGGATTATAAATAATCTAGAGATTTAAAGTATATGGGAGGATGTGCATAGGTTATATGCAAGCTCTGTGCCATTTAACGTAAGGGACACAAGCATTCCTGGATTTTGGTATCCGTGAGGGTTCCTGGAACCAATGCCCATGAACACTGAGACATCTGTTCTATGCTCAGCAGTTATTCGGGCTAGTTCTCCACTGCCTCCCACCCACTTCAGTATAGTTATCTTAATCATTTTGGAAAACAAGTCACTTCATTTATTTTCTTTTATATTCCAGCACAGATTGTTTACACACATATTTGTGTTGATTTCATGGATTTTTTTTATGGAGTAGTAAAACGTAACATGGTTCTGGAAGTCAGACTGCACAATATGCCTGACACCAACAAGTGTCACTACCCACCTCCCATTTTTTCTATTTTCTTCTTCCCACTCAATCCCACCCAACCCAAGTAGGCACCAATTTTATTGTAATGGTCTCTGCTTTATCCTTCTCTGTATGTGAATAGTTGGGTTTTCTGTTTATTCAAAAGTAAACAAATGCATATAAAATTTTAGTTACCCTTTTTCTTACACAAAAAATGGCATAGTGCATTCTTCTGCACTTTGCTTACTTTTTTCTGCTTAATAATATATTCTCATGTGCTCCCTATTCATTCCTAGAAGTCTTCCTCATTACTTTTTTCTTTTCCTTTTCTTTTTTTGAGACAGAGTCTCGCTCTGTCACCCAGGCTGGAGTGCAGTGGCATGGAGTGCCGTGCAGAAGGCTGCACTGCAGCCTTCGCCTCCCGAGTTCCTGTGATTCTCCTGCCTCAGCCTCCCAAGTAGCTGGTATTACAGGCACGTACCACCATGTCCTGCTAATTTTTTGTATTTTTAGTAGAGACAGGATTTCACCATGTTGGCCAGATTGGTCTTGAACTCCTGATCTCACGTGATCCGGCCTCCCAAAGTACTAGGATTACAGGCATGAGCCACCAAGCCTGGCCTTTTCTCACTACTTTTTAAAGCCATATAAGAAGTACTTCATGGGCTGGATGTGTCAGGGATGCTCAGCTGCTCTCCTATGTACGGGCATTCAGTCTGTTTCAATGTTTTGTAATTATAAATAATGCTGCAATAATTACTTTGTAAACAGATTTTTTTATTTTATAGAAGAACATCATCTAAAATGAGTAAATTTCTAGAATTAAAATTAATAAGCCAAAAGGAGAATGCAAATGTCATTTTTCTAGCTATTGCTAAATTCCCTTCCATTAGGATTCTAACAATTCTCATTCTCATCAGCAAAGTGTGAGGGTGTCTGCTCCTACACAGCCTCCCCAGCAGAGCGGGAGAGATTGATTCAAAAATGTTTGCAGATCATTTAAGTGAGAAATGTCATCTCGGTGTAGTTTTAATTTGCATTCACCTCATAAGACTGAAATATTTTTGTATGTTTAAGAGAAACAATTGTACCTCCACCTCCAGCCCAATGTGGAAGAGCAGTGGAGATGATAAGTATCTTTGACTTGTTCCTGATCCTTTTAAAAAATGTTTCCCCATTTAGTAAGACACTGGTTGTAGAAGCATTGTACATGTATCTTATCATGTTAATAAAATATCCACCAATTGTTGTTTTCATGAATATTTCCATCAAGACTGGTCGTTGAATTTTGATAGAGACTTTTTCAGCACGTAGGGAGAAAAGTCAGGTGGTTTTTGTTTGTCTGTCTGTTTGGGGTTTTCTTTGGTTTTTGTTTGCTTGTCTTTTGAGACAGAGTCTTGCCCAGGCTGGAATGCAGTGGCACGATCTCAGCTCACTGCAACCTCCACCTCCAAGGTTCAAGAAATTCTCCTGCTGCAGCCTCCCAAGTAGCTGGGATTACAGGCACCCACCACCATGCCCAGCTAACTTGTGTATTTTTTAGTAAAGATGGGGTTTCACCATGTTGAACTCCTGATCTCAAGTGATCTGCCTGCCTCGGCCTCCCAAAGTGCTGGGATTACAGGCGTGAGCCACCTCATCCAGCCATGTGTTTTCTTTTTAGATTAACATATACTGCATTATATTAATGATTTCCCTAATATTAAATGACTTTGCACTGAGACAAAAAAAAAAAAGCCATAGCATTAGACTCTGCTTGCTTATTTTTGTTTTTGTCTTTAATTTTCAATGTTTCCTTCCTTGTGGTGTCTTTTGGTTTGCTTGGTGATTTCTTCCTAGCTCTTTGAAAAGGAAAATTCATTCATTTCCTTTCTTCCACTTTTGCTTATAAAAAATATTTAAGGCTATACATTTTCCTCTTTCTGAATATATACTATAAATTCTGCATGTAGTGTTTCATTACTATTGTTTATAAATTCTGTAATTTTGGTTTGTATTCCTCTTTTATTCAAGTGTAATAGGATTTTAAATTTTCTAATGAAAGGGTCTTTTTAATTTTGGTTAATGCTTTCTACTTTTACTGCATTATAATCAGAGAGTGTTTACATAATTCTTACTCCATGAACCTTACTGTTTTCTTTGTGACCTAGTATGTGATCAGTCCTTATTAATGTTTCCTGTGTATTCTATGTAAATATGCATTGACAATTATCAGGGTGTAGAATATGATATATACAAAAATCTACCTTAAGGCTTGCATTTTTTTATATATGCTATATTCTAATTCATATTTTATACCTTTGCCTGTCTCATGCTGACAGTGATGTCTTAAAGTCTTCCTTTCCTATTTAGGATTCCTTGTGTCTCTTCTAAATTCTGCTTTTTCAAGTTGATTATTATTTGGCAAATAAATATTCATAATTATTATTACTTTACCATAAATTAGGGCTTTAAGCAGTAAAATATGTCCTTTGTTATTTGCAATTTTTTGTCAATTTCTAATGCTTTGGTATTTCCAAAAGCTTTGCATTTGGAATTCTACTAGGCATGAAGCAAGTATTGCTACCCTGATTTTCCTATTTCCAATTGTATAGTACATCTTTGTAAATTTCTTTATTTTCATCATTCCCAAATAGTTTAATTTTAGATGAGTCTCTTGCATACAGCATACATGGGGGACTTTCTTTCTGAAGTTAACTGGAAAACATTTTATTTTACTTACTGAGTTAAACCAATTTATCTGTATTGACAAAACTGGTATATATGGTTTCAATCCTGACATATTCTTATTTAATAGCTTTATGGAAATATAAATAAATTTTCATAAAATTGACCTACTTTATATATAAAATTCAACAATTTTAAAATACATTTATGGAACAGTGGAACCATTGCCACATTTTAATTCTAGAACATTTTAATCACCCTCAAAAATCACCTCATGTCTATTTGATATCATTCCCATTTCCATCCCCAGCTCAGGCAACTACTAATCTACTATCTGTCTGTAAATTACCTATTCTGGATATTTCATATAAATAAGGTCACATAAAATGTAGTCTTTTTTGTCTTGTTTCACTTAAAATAGCGTTTTTAAGGTTCTTTCATGTTGTAGTACACATCAGTATGTCCTATGACTTTATTTCTGATTAACATTCCACTGTCAGGATGTGCTGCAGTTTATTTCTCCATGCACAGGATGATGAGCACGTTCTGTTGTTTCCACTGTCTGGCTAGCATCAGTAATGCTGTGGTAGACATTCCCATGCAGGATTTTATGCAGGCATGGGTTTTCATTTCTCCTACCTAGGCACCTAGTAGAATCTCTGGGTCTCATGGTGAATATGTTTGACTTTTTAAGTAACTGCCAAGCTATGTTCTAAAGTCACGGCATGATTGGGCCTCCCACCATAGCACAGGAGCTCCCTGTGTCCCCGTCTCCTTGCCCGCAGGAGTTATTGTCTATTCGGTTAGAGCCAGGTAGTGTGTGGGGGAAGGGGTATCATCATTGTGATTATAATTTGCATTCCCTGATAGGGAATGATGTTCATCATCTTTTCATGTGTTTATTCACCATTCATGTACCTGCTTAAGTGAAATGTCTGTTCAAACTTTTCACCCATTTTAAATGTGTATGTGTGTGTGTGCCTGTGAGAGAGAGAGCGAGCGAGTGAGCATTGTAGCTCTTTATACAAAACTTTTGTCAAATACATGATTTGGATTCTGGATACAAAGCTTTTGTCAAATACATGATTTGCAAATACTTTCTCTGAGCTTGCAGATTGCTTTTTTATTTTCTTGACAGTGTCTTTTGACGTGCCAAAGTTTTTAATTTTGATGATGCCTAAGTTATTGGTTTTTTTCTTTCATGGACTGGTCCTGTAATACTTCATCTAAGAAATCTGAGCCTAACCCAAGGTCATAAAGACTTTCTCTTTAAAAATTTCTTCCACCAAGTTTAGAGTTTTAATTTTTACGTTTAGATTTATGGTCCATTTTGAGTTAACTTTTGTGAATGGTATCGAAAGAAACCTGAGAGTCTTTCTGCATGTCAATGTCTAATTTCCCAGGACTATTTGTTGAAATATTGTATTATGGTATTTATTCATTAAAATTGTACTTGTGTATATTGTATTTGTCATTTTGTTTAACTGATACATGTTTGCTCTTTTATGTATAATTTATGTCTTTTGGTATTTATAATACTTTTTATTTTTGTTTTAGAGGTTACTTTGGTACTCGTATCTTTTTAAATGGTCTTATTCATATTTTCTCACACAAATTTCCACAATTCATTTTGGTGTTTGTTTTTATTTGTTGTTGTTGGTGGTGGTGGTGGCAGGTTTTTTTTTGGAGAGATGGGGTTTCACTGTGTTAGCCAGGCTGCCTCGAACTCCTGACCTCAGGTGATCCGTCCACCTCAGCCTCCCAAAGTGCTGAGATGACAGGCATGAGCCACTGCACCTGGCCCTTGTTTTGTTTTAAGAGTATCCTACCTATCACTATTGCCCATACACCAATTAGTGATCAATGAGTGCATTCTCCTTTCTTCTTTCCGTCTCTTTTATTTTTCCACTTTATTTGCATTACACACACACACACACACACACACACACACACACACACACAACCAGAAAGAGCCCTAGATCTATCTTTGCAACATCATTTTAGCCTTCTCTCTACCTACAAGCATTAGATACAAATATTAAACATATAAAATGCCAATAGTCTTTGTTCTAAAGCCTCCACAGTCATCTCTTGGCAAGACAAATTTTCTGTGTGTGTGTATTCTTCATGAAAACTCCTGCGTACCACATGTTAAAACTACTGTTTGAATAGTCTGGACATCGGAGGGGCTGCTTAGCCAGATATGAAGTACTTGGTTCACATTCTCTTTCTTGGAGTTCTTTGAAAAGTCTGCTCCATTGTTGCTTTGGTTTGCATGTACTTTGAGTTGTCTAAGTTTAGTCTAATTTTTTAGCTGCTGTAAATTGTTTTATCCAATAATTTTGCGAGGGTGTGTACTAGTTAATCTTCAATATGTAGGTTCAGGTATTACTTCATTACTGAGCATTTTCCCTTAGATTACGGTTTTAAATAGTAGCTCTGCCCCACCGTTTTTTTTTTTCTTCTTCTTTCTTTATAGGTAAATTGGGTATTTTTCCCAATAATCTATTTCATCCACTTTCTCTGATTGTATTTACATTGTTGCTCTTTTCCTCATTTTTATTGTCTTAGTCTGTTTTCACCTTTTTTAACATATTTTCATTGAAAATGTATACTTTCATTCTAATCTATTTTTATTGGGTGACTTGTAATTTGGACTTCACTGCTGATAAGATTTTGTCTTTCATTATTTTCCAACTTCATCTCTCATTTCATTTATTCACTTTTTTTTTTTTTTTTTTGTCTTTTTACACCAATTTCTGGTCTTAGTTTTTGAACTTCTGGGTGAGGGTGTTATGCAGACCTCTCCATGCTGTTCAAATGTGTCTAATTTGCAGTATAACACAACAGTTTTCTTCTGCTTTGTTATTGCTTTTGTAGGGGTTGGTTTCCAGCTAAATTGTTTGGAATCCCACCTTTAGTTTTCCTTTCTGGTAGTTTTGTGTAGAGAAAGACTGTCTGTGCCTCTGCCTTTATGTGAATCAGGATGGCAGTTTGGTTTGTTTCATGAGATACTTCAAGACTACCCTTGCCTGCTTTCTGTCAATGCAGTAAAGCATAGTTTCCTTACTGAATGGATTACTCTTTCTCTCTTTGTTGTCAATATTTTTGGAGGTGGGAGTGAGAAGAGGGAGTGCACGTCCTCTGATTTTTTTCTTACAGGATCCCCTCCCCCATACTTCCTTTTGCTCTTCACTGTGCAGCATTCAGCATGCCGCCTTTTTTGTTAACCCTTAAACCTCCCAAGCATGACGTTTCCCAGGTTGTGTCCTCACATTCACCACACACTGAAAAGCTCCTCTTTATAGTCAGGGCTTTGATATGCCAGGAAATGCATGTTCATGCTTAAGGCGACTTCCTCTTTCCAGGGGTGGATTCAGATCCATTTCAGACCTGAAACTGGTCTCCCTGTTCTGTGAGCTGCACTTGCCCTGCAAACACCTGCAGAGTGTGAGGACGGCACCTGCACTGTGCTGGGGGAAAGTTTCATATCTGATCATTCTCTGTCTTTGAGTTACACTGAAGATGCTGGTTTTGCATCGTTTTGTTATACTCCGTCTTTATTTCATTTAGAAGAGGTGCAGTTTCCTATTCATGTAGCTGCCATTACCTTGACTACCCAAAATTCCCCAATGAATTTATTCTTTAAACTCTGACTTCCATTGGAAAAGACACATACGTATTTATTCAATACGTATAAATGAATTCACAGCAATCAAAATAAATATTGCTGTATCAAGTATCACCTGCAATCCTCCCACAAAACCCCACTGTTCCATCCTCTTTGGGAAACACCAGCCGCACTGGTTCATTTCCATCCCTGTGACAACCTCTGTCATTGCATTCACAGTTGATAAACTCAGCGAGTCTTTCCGGTTCTCTTCAGTGGCCACATCTTCCATGAGCTTCTCCCGTGAGCCAGCTGTGGCATCCTCCCCCTGCCCTTCAGCAGGGTTATCCTCAGAGGAGTTCTATCACTTCTTGCTTGGTTACCACCGTGTGCCTGGTAGCCATACTTTTCTTATCTATTTTTATTCTCATAGCACTGAGCACACAATAGGTACTCAATAACTGCTCACTAAATCATTCTATTTCCTGCTTCCCTGGGCCATCAGGAAGAAATGTTCAAGATGACAAGCATAGATAATGGTGCCATCCTAAGAGGATGGCATCAATTCTACCAGCAGTTCCAGATTTTTCCAAACTTCTAGCACATGAATCTTAGTAGAAACTCAATAACTATTTTTCAGATAAGGTGATACAATGACAGAGAAGATAGGGAAGAAGTTAGGGAATCATTCCCACCGCTGGAATTTTCGACGATGCTGAAGGCAAGGACTCTGCCACAGGCCATGCCACACATGTCAGCCTGGCCAGGACCTCCTATCCACAGACAACCCAGAAATGGAGTCATCTCTGAGTCATGGTGGGCTGGCCTACTACGAGCTCAGGCAAGCTTATCACCATTAGGTATGGACCGAGCAAAAACAAAAAGGCTCAGTGCAACGCAAATTCCCCTGTGCTTACCAGCATCTGATAATGGGAGATATTTCAAAGTTCCTTTTGAGAACACCTGTGGGCAGCTGACTTTGGGGCCCTGTGCCCAGTCCCTCACGCGGGAGGTGATAGAGAGGAAGCCCAGACTAGGCCATGTCCCCAGTTCAGTCTTCCAGGCCAGCCGATGCAATCCCTGCCTGCCTCCGTGAGGCCCTCGGCTTCTTCCCTTGGCCAGGTCCCTGTGCCCATGACTCTGCTGTTTATGGAGCACCACCATCTTTCCATCAGGGAGCCAGGTGCACATGGTACATCTGCAGAGGTGTGCAGATGGAGGCGGGGGTGAGGCATGAGGGCCATGGACAGGCAGCATCACCTCCTGCGCCAGCATCCTACACCTGGGATACCCAGGGTGAAGGACCCAGCCCACCTGAAGTCACAGACACTTCTTATCCAGAAGTTTCTAATGACTTGAGAGATAGTTTGGTAAGGGAGAAGAGGCGGGGACAGAAGAAATGGGACTTCTACTGGAAAGAAAAACAGGCTTCATTTTGGTTCCTTCTCCCCTTTCAATGGTTGATGTGGAAGTTTTCCCTGTAATTGGCGCCATACTTTAAGTACAGAAAAAGATGGAAGATCACCTTGCCTACGAGAATGCATGTATTTCACAGGTTTACAGAACCTTTTCATAGAAACAACGCTTACCACCTCATTTTGCAATGAGGCTTAACCACCTTCAAGGATACTCTGTAAGGATAACAGAAACTAAGGGAAAAATGGAAATTACCAGGACCTGTTACCCTCCCCACAAAGAGGCTTCCAGGCACTCCTTTGAGGGCACCTGTGACCGCACAGTCACTCACACGATGGTCGAGAGGGGTTGATGAAACTAGTAACGGGAATTTTAAAAAAAGAAGAGCTGAAGCATCATTAAATTCATGAAGTCCCATTTGCCTCTTTAAGCTGTACCAGAATGTTTCCAACCCAACTTAGATAAATTCAATCCAGTCATCACTGCCAACAAATAGGGTTTAGGTGCTACCACCTGTGCTTCACAGACACAGCCCAGTGCTCGGGTGGCGCCTCTTCCCAGAGACTTCACTTGCCTTTGTGAGGATTTGTTCCATGCACCTGTGCTCCTCTTGAAGGCCATCTCTGGATCTCGTGAAATAGGACACAAGCAAGCTGTGTGTGGGTTTCATACAGGTAATTACTTCATTGTTCCCTCTGGGGTTCCACTCATCAATCTTAAACCTTCACAGAGTCCAGGATCTGGCACCCGAGCTGGGGCCAAAGATGAGCTTGAAGGTGTCATGGCCTGGGTGTGTTTGAGAGACACCAACAGGGTCACAGGACATCAGATCCATGGGGGTCCAGAAGGGCTCTCAAAACAAGAAACAGACCCTTTGAGGCAGGCACGGGTGGGTGGCACACTCACAATGTCTCACGTGGATGGCTGAGCTCCCATGAGGCCCTTTACCAAACCAGGGTGCACCCACCACGCTGCCAGGTGCATCTTCAGTAAAATGTGGACATCCCACGTAAGTGGGCAAAGAAATGGAGCTGAGTGCCCTTCAACAAGCTGAAGGATTGAGGGCAAAGGTTAGCTCAATCACCTGTGAAAGACAAGGGTTGGCATGACAACCAGCTGGCATCTGGGGAAACTCACTGGCATCTCACCTCTGCAGACAAATAACTGTTTCACTCCTCATGCATTGCACTGAAGGTGTTCAAAGAAGGGGGAACAGGAGAGGTCCCAGGAGGTGCCACCATCACCTAGGAGAGCTCCACTCCATTGGCGGGTCTGCGTGCATCTATTTGGGGGAGCTGCACTCTGTTCACAAGCTTAGCAAGGTGCACAGGGAAAGCCAGGGAGCAGACTTGGGGTGTCAAATCTGAGCCTGTCTATAAATCATGGTGAATTTTGATAGCAGAACACCAAAAATTATGGCAAGAATCGCCATAGTTGGACTGAGATTTTAGCATCTCTCTCCTTCAATTGAGACTCTTTACAGCAGCCACGTGTGTTTGATTTGTGTCATTAATACCTCCCACTCTGCAGCTTGCATTTTACCCTTAGTGGTCTCCCTGGATGACCAAAAGTGATGGCATAACCTAATTTGCAAATCTTGTCCTTGACAAATAGAACTTTATTTTTTTCCTTTTACCTTTCATGTTGAAGTTCACTGTGTGGCTGGCATTTGTTTATGTAGCAAGGCTGACTTTTCCTCACATAAATATTCAGAGGACCCAGCATCATCCGTTAAAAAGAAAAATCTGTATCTGCTCCGCCATTAAAATCAAATGTCCACATTTGTGTGGGTCTATTCCTGGATCTTATTCTGTTCCTTTAGTCTATCTAACACTATTGTAAATGGCAAAGATTTTCCCATTTTATTTTCTAATGTTTGTTGATAGTATCCAGAAATACAATTAACATTGAATTCGGTGTTTTACTGAATTACTATCTGAATTAGTCAAGGTTCTCTAGAGGGATGGGACAAATAGGATGGCTGCATACATGAAGGGGAGTTTGTTAAGGAGCACTGACTCACATGATCACAAGGTGAAGTCCCACCATGGGCTGTCTGAAGCTGAGGTGCAAGGAAGCCAGTCCGAGTCCCAAAACCTCAACCATGGGGAAGCCAACACTGCAGCCTTCAGCCTGTGGCCAAGGGGCTAACAGACCATTGGCATAAGTCCAAGAGTCCCAAAGCTGAAGAACTTGGAGTCTGATGTTCGAGGGCACACAGCATCCAGCACGAGAGAAAAATGAAGGCCAGAAGACTCAGCAAGTCTGTTCCTCCAGCTTCTCCTGCCAGTCTTATTCTGGCCATGCTGGCAGCTGATTAGATGGTACCCACCCAGATTGAGGGTGGGTCCGCCTCTCCCAGTCCACTGACTCAAATGCTAATCTCCTCTTGCAACACCCTCACAGACACACCAGGAACAATACTTGGCATCCTTCAATCAAGCTGACACTCAACATTAACCGTCACACTGTCTAAAATTTAATAATTTCCCTATAGATTCTTTGGAGTGCTTTGTATACACTTCAAATAATATCCAAATATTGACAGTTTTCTTTCAACTATGATAAATGTCCTTTTTAAATTTTTCCTATTGCACTGGCTATGAAGTCTAGCACAATGTTAAATGGAAATCGTATTTTTAAAAGGACATGCTTGTTTGCTTCCAGTCTTATGGGAAAATATTTGAATATTTCACCATTTAATAGGATCTTCTATGTGCCCATCAGGTTAAGTTACATAACTTTACTTCCTTATTTTCTAAGAGTTTTTATCAAAGGCTTTTTCCCTCATCTACTGAAAGGTCATGAGTTTTCCTTTTTGTTCTGGTTCCTAGCTGACTTACACTGATTGACTTTCAAATGTTAAATCAATCTTGTATTCCAAAATAAATGTGAGTTGGACATCATGTATGATCATTTTATTCATTGCTAGACTTGGTTAGCTAATGTTATGCTGAGGATTTTAAAATCTACATTTGTGAATGACATTGGACTCAATTTTTATTTTCTTGTAATGTCTTTGTCAAATTTCCACTTTCACTTTATTTGACTCTTATGAAAGAAATTGGAATGTGTAGCTTCTTTTCGTGTTCTCTTGCGTGGGATTGGAATAATTTATTCAATCAGAGTTTGATTGATAGGATCTGCTGCTGAAACCTTTTGAACATGAAATATATCGTGTGTGTGTGTGTGTCTAAAAATATAAATTCAGCATTTTTAATTATGCAAAGAATACTCCAAGTTTTTATTTTCCCATGAGCCTGTTTTCCTATCTGTTTCCAGGAATTTAATAATTGCATCCCAATATTCAAATTTACCTCTGTGAAATTTCTCCCAGGGATCAGTCATCTGTGACCCGTGTGGTGGCTGCAGTGTCTGTGACACTAACCCCTTTGCGGTCCTGAATTCTCTTGATACCAGGCAGGGCTGGCCCCTATTCAAAGACTGCACTTCGGCTTCATTAAATCTCTGTATTGTATGTTTATTTTCTATTTCATTAATTTATACTCTTATAATTATTTCCACCCTCCTACTTTCTTAGGGTTTAATTTGCTTCTGTAGGTGGATGTTTTAATGATTAATTATTAGTGTTCTTCCTAATATGTGCATTTATTTTCTTCTAATTAGAACACATTAGCCCCATTAACCACCCTCCAATTTGTATACCATCAAGTTTATGTATTTTAAGACTCTATACATGTTAAAACCCATTTAACATTATTATTATATTCTTTTAAATATACCCAGTTACCCTTTCTTTGTTCTTAACTCCTCTCTGTACTGCTGAACTTCCATCTGGGATCATTCTTCTTCTGCCTGCATAATAATCGTGTGTTTCTCTTACTGTTGTCTATGCTGATCTTTTTGTTTGTCTCAAAATCTTTATTTGCCTTCATTTCTGAAAGATATTGTTACAGCATGCAGAATTCTAGATAAGCAGTTATGTTCCTTCAACACTTTAAACATATCTTTTTTGTTGCTGCCTGTGTTTCACCATTTTCGTTGAAAAGTCAGCTATCAGTCTTGTTTCTCTGAAGGTAAGAAGTGGCTTGTTTTTGTTATTTTGTACCTTTTAAGAATTTCTCTCTTTGATTTCAGCAATTTCGTGATAATTTGCTTGCTGCAGTTTTTTCACTATTTATGTCAGGTTTTACAGTACTCCTTGGATTTGTCATTTAGTGTCTTCTGCTATTCTTACGTTTTTGCCTTCTGCACCCTAATTTTAGGTATTAAGTTGAACCATGAGGAATTATCAGTACTCAATTCTTGTTTTTTATAAAATTCATATCACTCATCCTAATATCAATACTCATTGTTTTTTACAAAATTCACATCACTCATCCTAGTATTACTTTTGTTTTTCATTTTTTTATCCATTTATCTCTCAATGACTGGATTTTGGGTATGTTATTCTGACACATCTCCAGGGTTACCGATTCTCCCTTTGACTTATCTGATCTGCCATTAAACTCAGCTACTGAATGGTTAATTTCTATTATTGTACTTTTCAGTTACAGAATTAGCATTCTGGGTTTTTTAATAGTTCCTGATTGTCAATTTCTTTGATCTTAACTTTTATTTACATAAATATATTAAGCATTGCTATTATAAAATTTCTGTCTGAGAACTCCCTAGTTTCATGTCAATAATTCTGTCTTCTGGATACTGTGGAGATCTGTTTTGTTTCCTTACGTTCTTTTGATTTTTGGTTATGTTTTGTTTCCTTATACATCTAGCTGTTTTCTTTAAATGAAACAGAAAACTTTCATATGAAAAATAGTAGGGATAATTTGAGGATCTGAGTGGTATATCTTCCTTCAGAAAGTATTCATCTTTTCTTTTAGTTAGCTAAACCAGGAGGACACGTTATCCTTGATCACCTTAATCCAATCATGGATTGAGGTGATTTTAAGCTAGTCTATCTCGGTGCCTCTGTTTCTTGTTTATCCTTTTTTTTTTTTTCTTAAATGGTAAATCTTTAAGGTCCCAAACCAAAGCCCAGCTGAGTTGCTGATATATTTAAAAGTTGATGTACAATTTTATTATCAAGTTACTATCTTGCCTAACTCTTCTATGTTCCTTTACCTTGTTTCTTGTCATCTTTTAGATTCATTACTTTAAAAAAATTTTTCCATTTGCTATCTCTATCAGCTTGATAGTTACACATGCTTTTACTACTTTGTCATGCTTCTCCTAGAGATTACAACATGCATCCTTCAGTTATCAAAATTTTACTTCAAGTTCTGTCTCCCTAGTCCTCCGTTCTTGCAGAGAACTTGCTCCGCTTCTCAGCCTCGGGGCCATCGCTTTCAAAAACTGCAGACATCTCTAGGGTGAAACCTACCCGAAATAATAGGCTCCTCTATATCCTCCTCTCCTGCCCTAGATCACGGTAACTCTCCAATACTTTCCAACAGACTTTTCAAGTTCTTTGTCCAACTTTTCCATGTGTTCTCAGTGGGAGGGCTGGTCCAAACTGGCACCAGTTAACAGATGTAGAAACTTGGTAGTTATTTGATTGCTGTTTGGTTTGTCTCCATTTTTTTGAGTTTTGAAACACGATAGAGAATACGTATGATGGGAACTTTGGACCTGCCTAATCACATTGATGATTTATGATGTTCTCTCAACATTAGCCTAGGTACTTACATGTGCTCTTTCACTCAGTCCTCATGATTGGCCTTTGAGTTGGGCCATTGTTAGAACCTCACTTCCCAGGAAAGAAACAGAAACCACAAAGTGAACCAAAGCAAAGCCCGGCCCAGGCCAAAGGCCACAGCCGTCAAGTGGCCGGTGAACCTGCAGAACCCTACCTTAGAGCGGAGTCTCAGCCCCTATGCCAGTTTACTGGGAAATGGCTAAGCATTTTTGAAAAACCACGGATTCTAGAGTGATAAGGGAAGAGGCAGGTGGTAGTGGGTGGCTAAGAGCCTTGAACCTATGCGCCTGTGGGGAGGAAGAGCCAGAACTCGGGGAGAGAAGGTGCGTTCTGAGTAGCCTCAAAGTGGAGCAATAAAGACTTCACCATGAACGAGCCTTTTCTAACCGTCCTAAACTCCAAATTACAGAAACACCACCGAGTGGTTCCATGGGCATACCGTATTCATCTGGGTTTAATCCGACCCAGTGGTTCCATGGGCATACCGTATTCATCTAGGTTTAATTGTAACAACATTTTTGTAAAAGAAACACGCAAATCCCTCCAACAACAAAGCTCCATGCCCTTGAGGAAAGCTTGACAGACTGTTGCCCAAGTGGTTAAATACCTGGGGTTCTCCTCTCAGGCAGGAAAATTTAGGCTACGGACACACACGAGGAGTTTAGGAGCTGCGATTTAACAAGCAAGAAAAAGAAACAGAAAGGAAAGCAGCTCTCTCTCCAGTGCGAGAGAGGAAACTTACCAGAGGAAAAAGCCGTCCGCTTGACGCACGGGGGTTTAGAGCCCAGCTTGAGGCGGCGCTGATTGACGTGGGGCTCACAGATTCGGTCGCTCACATATGACGTTTATACAGCGCGCGGGGAAGTCTCGCCGCCCCATCCGGATCTTGTTACGCAAATAAACTTTCCCTTTGGCCGGCGCCATCTTAACTGCTTCTTACCGTACGGGTGGCTGGCAGAAGGGAAGATGGAGTCGCTATTGCGAACATGATTGGCACCACTGCCAGCATCCATGTAGCAGCTCGATTTTACAGGCTGCTCTTAGTTAGAAAGGAAAATGATTTGAGGCTGCTTTTCATTAAAAGGAAAACCTTACCAAGGATTTGGGTAACCTTACCAAGGATTTGGGTACCCTCACTATCTGCCTAAGTAATTTCTTCTTAACTCCTGTATCACTGCTCTCATTCGTTACCCAAGAAGGAGGAAAAAGAGTCACAGGGTGAGGAGGAGCCAGCAGGAAGAACAGGGAGCAAAAGCAAAGCTTGCACAACACCTGGCGAGGCTGTGCCTCCTCAGGTCATGTGGCAGATGCCTGTGGGCTCTCTCACACATGCCACCACCAGCACCAGACTCCCTGGTGGGCACACTCCTGAGGCTGGGCAGTTGTCTCTTCTTCAACCTGTGTGCAGAGGAGCGAATCACTGTGCCACCAGGAGCCCATTTCAGTGCATGAGAGACCTGCTCCTCATCTTCCAGGTTCGCACGTCACTGAGATGCCTCAGGCACCAATGAGGAGGTACAACCAGTGAGTCTGCAAAATAGCATTAGCAAGGAAACCCCCACAGCCAGCCTGAGCATCCCCATTTCAGATTTCCATGGAAGTGTCATACGTGGAGATTGAGTTCAACATTTTTACCTCAATGAACAATTGGAAATGAGTTTTTATCTTTCCATAGAAAATACAGATGGTCAAGTACCTTGGCCACTTTTTAGCTACCCAAGCTCCTGTGACGATGGCATGCTGATATATTACTGCCTCCTGGGGAAAGCCTGCAGCAACAGGGAACCCAGCAGGGAGA
Source organism: Plecturocebus donacophilus (assembly GCA_004027715.1). NCBI lineage: Eukaryota > Metazoa > Chordata > Mammalia > Primates > Pitheciidae > Plecturocebus > Plecturocebus donacophilus. The sequence goes on from PVKP010011103.1 coordinate 48,697, forward strand.
CAAGCCTAGCCCTGGCCTCCCTCACCAGCTGAGTCCTGGCCTCCCCGACCAGCAGAGCCAACTCCCCACAACCTAGGAGCCCACCTTCAGGAAGAATCCAAAGTTTACCACAGTCTGGGCACATTATCTCTGGGGTAGAGAAAAGGGACAGATTCACAAGGAGAGATGATCTCAAGGACGTATCATTGGCACACCCACTTGCATTCAGCTTACATTTAATTTCCCTTACTTTGCTGTTGACGTCCATGAGAGCTTCCTGTTCTCCTATCTCTGACCCACAGTAGTTTGAGTGACTACTTTGGGAAATTACATCCCAGTACTGATGTTTATTTCTGTACAAACACCCATGGTTATTCCAGATACACATGTAAAACTCAGGGGTTCAAGGGAGCTCAGCCATTTGAATTGCTAATAGTTCCTATGCCTCTGTTCCTGTGGAGGCAGGCAGGGTTACTCCACCACCTGCTATGTGCTGCCCTCAGCTAAGAACAGAACATGGTGCTGCTGTTCAAATAAAAGAATAAGTGCTGCACTGAAACCAAAAATGAGAATAATCAGCACAGGAGTCTGGATTTAAGCAAAGGCTGGTGTGCTTTTTTTCCTCCAATGCAGCTAAGCAAGATCATCAACACAATTAAGCAGCTATTTAAGAGAAAACAACAAAAAAGAAACCCACTTGCAACCAGAAAATAAAATGGGCTGTTTTTGACCCTTTATTCCTGCTGTAATTGTTCATTTTCTGTAGACCTTTAGAAGATTATTATTTATTTTTTAGAGAGAAAGAAAGAAAAAGAATAAAAGAGAAAAAAAGAGAAAGAGAAAGGGTGAGAGAGAACGAGAATCTTGCTCTATTGCTCAGGATTTCATTTAAATCTGTGAAATGCTTATGCAATTACTAAAAAGTGATTTATTTCCTATTATGTGATCACTTTTAGAATAGGTATGATATAATATTGAAAAAAATATATATGTTTTGTGGATATGGGGTGGTACGTTCTGTAAATATTTATTAAATTTGCTTGTTCCAGGTCTGAGTTCAAATCCGGTTTTTTTGTTTTTGTTTTTGTTTTTTGTTTTTTTTGTTGTTTTTATTTTTGCTCTCCATTAAGTTGGTAGATCTTTCTCTATCCCTTTATGTTAAGTCTTTGTGTGTCCTTGCCTATAAGAAAGGTCTAAATACAGCGTACCGATGGGTTTTAACTTTTTATTCAGTTTGTCTGTTTGTTTTGATTGGGGCATTTAATCCATTTAAGATTAGGCTTAATATTGATATATGTGAGTTTAATACTGTTATTTAAGGCTAACTAGCTGTTTGCCCGTTAGTTGATGTAAATTCTTCATTGTTGTAATATTCTTTACTTTTTGGTAAGTTTTTAGGATAACTGATGCTGGTTGTTCCTTTCTGTGCATAGTACTTCTTTCAGAAGTTGTTGTAAAACAGGCCTGGTGGTGATGAAATCTCTGAGTTTTTGCTTGTTCGCAAAAAATTTTATTTTTCCCTCGGTTGTAAAACTTAGTTTGGCTGGAAGAAGATTATTTTCAGAAGAGATTTCGTGCAGGATGGTGAGAGGGCCCTGCTTCTCCACTGCTTTCCAGGCTAAAACATTGGCTTTTACTTTAACCAACACTCAGGGAAACTGCTATGAATAGGACGATGGTGGCCAATGCAAGCGGCAGCACCCACGCCCCCCCTTGTGTGCAGTGGGAGAAGCGGTTCTCCTCACTCTGAGGCCACCCACGGATGCAAGGACAAGGGCTCAGTTTCATAGGAGGAGGGTCTGTGAGGTGCTTCCCTTGTGTCTAAGAAGCCAGTTTCCAAGGAGGAGGGAGCAGATGCCTGGGGACTGCAGAGGCAGTGACCTGCAGCCTGGGGTGCCACCCAACCCCCACAGCTGAGCTCCCAGACTATGCCAAGAGATGTCAGCAGGCTTTAGTCCAGAAAGTACTGCTTCTTTTTGTCCCACCTCCTGTCCCTCCCATGCCACCTGCCTCCCTTGCCCACCTCTGTCCTCTGGATCCTTCCCTTCCTTCTTTCACAAAGGGAGGAAGGAGAGCCTTGGTGGCTTCCTGAAGGGAACACAGACTCTTCCCTGCATTGGAATGAATTTGCTCCTCACCCTTGGACACCTTCCCCACTGGCTCACAGAGAAAACCGGGGGCTGCACCTGACCTGTGAGCCCAAATTCATGCCCAAGCTATGCCAACTTACTTTAACCCCACAGATGTACAGGTCTGTATTTATTAGCAATGCTGCAGCCTCCACACAAAGAGCGGGCAGCTCAGGCCAGTCTAAACATGAATCTGACGTGGGGGCTAAGCAGGATTTCACCCTAGTCTTCCTCAGCCCAGAGAATCCAAATTGTACCCATGGGCCAGGCTGGTACCCACCCAGAATGCCAGCCAGCAAGAGAACCCACAACTGCCACTTGACACCAGCCTCTCTCCAGGACAAGCACCTGACCAGCTATTCCTGCATCCTGGACGATGTCCTCCTCCTTGAAAGTACAGTCCCAGGAAGAAAAGGAGAAGCCGTAGGACAGGGGTGTGCAGGGCAGGAGGGGCCGTGATCACACCCCTGCTGGTCTAGACGCCACACTCCCAACCTGCTCTCAAGGGAGCTGCTTCCAGAGGAACGCATGAACGCCGCCTCCCCAGTGCCAGCCTGAACCCCCACCTCTCTAGGCATGGCTTTGCGTCCTGGAGCACATCCACCCAGGGACCTCATCAGAAGCAATTCTGTGGTTTTCCAGCATTCCCAGGAGGAAGGTAGCCTACCTGGATGGGACAGGTAGATAGCCTTCAAACATCAAGGACGATGAGCTCGCTGCCCTACAGGTGCTGTCGTGTTCTGGGGACCTGAGTGGCTTGGGATGGGGAGCACTCGCTCAGAACACAGGAGGGCACATTCCAAACCCTTCTCTCACCAGTGCTGAAGAAAGTGCAAGCCATCGCCAGCATTCTCTTCCAGTGTTCTCCAAAGTTCTTAGTTTCTACAAGTTTCTTAATTTCATATAAAATATTTCAGGAAAATCGAATTGGCCCTTGTCATGTGAATTTTGACTTTTAGAAAAGTGCCACATAATCATTCAAACCCTAAGTAGCAGGAAGCTTCCAGCAAGTCTAATGCATTAGAAGTTGAAAAAAACATTCTCACAAAAAGCAGCAAATCATAACAGCTGCTAAATTTTCCCCTGAGGGGAAAAAATGCATTTTAAAGTAAGTGGTGGCCAGGCACAGTGGCTCATGCCTGTAATCCCAGCACTCTGGGAGGCCAAGGCGCGTGGATCACTTGAGGTCAGGAGTTCAAGACCAACCTGGCCAACATGACAAAAACTCGTCTCTACTAAAAACCCAAAAGTTAGCCTGGCATGGTGGCGGGCGCCTGTAATCCCAGCTACTGCGGAGGCTGAGGCAGGAGAATCGTTTGAACCCGGGAGGCCGAGGTTGCAGTGAGCCGAGATCGTGCCACAGCACTCCAGCCTGGGTGACAGAGCGAGACTCCGTCTCAAAAATAAAATAAGTGGTGGATTTTCTTCCTCCTCCTTAAGTTGAAATTTCCCTCAATAAACCTCAGGAGAACAGAGCCCAATGCGCACATCCCTCATGGATCAATTGACTTCCTGGAGGCATTTTTCTCTGTAAGAAAAGACCCCCATTTGCGCTAATCATTTTGGACTTTTTTACCTGACATAACACTCGCTTCCCAGGGACAAACTAAATAAGCAAATTCCATGAACTGAATGCACTTCACATTGCACTACCTTGACAAGACGATAGAAAACATTTTCGCACCAAAAGGCTGGCTTCACCTCTCACCGAGTGACATTTTAAAAACAAAACTGGAGGACTTAGAAAACTGTGTTTGCTCAAAAAAGAAAAGCCAGTTCACTTCTCCTATTAAGGTAATGAAGGAGGCATCTGATGATACAGAACTCCTGTTAGCTTTAACACTCTCTGATAAAACCCAGCCCAACACGTCTGTCAGGAGAGGCTAGGGAGTAACGTGGAGACAAAGAAGCTCAAAAGCCTGATGGCGTCAGCGCAGAGTGTGGGCCCCTCGTCCGCTGCGCACACAGTGTGGCCAGCAGAGCAGCGGGAGCCCTGGCCTTGGCGCCTGGACGTCACTTTCACCAACCCGACGGCCAGAGCTGGTCTCCTGCCCAGATCAACTTCTAGGGCTGGGGAAGTTCAGTCCTGCTGGGCACCCCAAAGAGGAGCACCCCAGTGATATTGGGAACACTCATCATTGCTCACCAGCTGGGCACTCTGTACCCAGTTATGGGTCATAAAAACCCGACATTTGAGACATTTGCGTTCTAAATGCTGGCCACTCAATAATAGCACGGGGGAAGCTTCACGAAGCACCTGCCCAGACCCTCGCAGGTCAACAACGTCCAAATCTCGAGGTGGAGCCCAGCCATCGGTATGATTTCAAAGCTCCAAAGCTTTGATTTCAATACACAGAGGGCTTAAGAACCCCACAGTCTTACAGCCGCCCCTACCCTGCACGTGGCACAGGAGTGCCCATTCCTGCCCCTGATGGCGCCAAGCTCAGCATCTCCGCAAGCTTCAGCTTGAAGCAGAGACTGGACCAGTGTCAGCGTCTCCCAGGCAGTGGAATGTCAGACTCCAGTGTGCACAGAATCACCGGAGGTGCCGCTTGGGACCACATGCTGCAGTGCCCTAGCACCACCAGCTCTGATCCGTGGCAGCCCATGGAATCCCTCAGCCCAGGAATCTACATTTTGGCAGAAGCCCCACTTAAATACAGAGCTAAGGAGCTTTCCACCTCCCTATGCTGACTCTGGACCGAATGCTTCTGTTCTAATAGGTGGAAACTGCTTGAGAGCAGAACCCAGCCTGAGGGCTTCAGTGAGTGCCCTGGGTCACACCATCACTCATTCATTCAGCCACACAGACCTGGACACATAGCAGGTACCAACCAGGTGCCAGGTCCTGGACCAGGGAGGAATCCTGATGGCTCTTCTCCCTCAGAAGCTTTGTGGGTGCTGTGAGCCCTTGCTCCTCTCGGGGTGCCAGCTAGTCCAGGCCAAGAGGCTCAGTGGCAGCTGGGGTCCGCTGGTCACAGGCTTGGCCTCCTCCCTGCTGCCATGAACTCGCCACTGTGACAGAAGACTTGGGACAAGAGAACCTCAGGGTCCACGGAGCTATGCTCTGGTGCAGGGACAACAGGTGGCATTTGCAGACAAGGAGTCTCTGCTTTTCTCACTGGTCATGCCCCATTTTTCCCTTCCCACCTCAGCCCTGGGCGCCAGCAAGCAAGGAGAAGAACAGCAAGTGCTTCTGAGCCACATTGCGCGCAGCACACGGTCCATCCTGAATGCTGTCAGTGTCATCACTGCCGTGCTGTGGTCTGTAGGTGTTTCTTGAGCTGTGAGTTGCCAGAGGTGCCAAGGACATACTGAGTGCTGCTAAGCAGCCCCACCTCCCACCTCTTGCCAGCAGGATGGCCTTGCCCTCCACAAGCCAGACTCTGGGCCCTAGTGCCACCAGGAGCCATCTGAGCAGCTGCGGCTCTAGTCCTAAGGGCAGCTTGCACCAAGCCTGCATGCGCACATGCCTGCTTAGGGCATTGGCAACCAGAGATGGAGTCTGGATTGGCACAGTGTATGCCCATTCCCACAGACCTCTGGGTGGCCAGCCCAGACAGAGCACGGGAGCTCATCAGGCAGCAGGAACCTCTGAGAGATGGTCTCACATTACACTTTAGGGAATCAGTGGGGCTTCTGCCTTAACCCCACCTGCGCCCACAGAGTCAAGTCCGCAGCAGGATTCCAAAGTCACACGAAGTCCATCTCCACACACCCCTTCTCCAGTCCCAACAACAGCTCTGCCAGGGAGCACCACGCAGTGTTGACCGACAAGGAGGCCAGAACCCAGACAGGCTGCCCAGCCCTGAGTCACATCGCTGAGCAGCGATGCTCACACAGCTGTGTCCACCTTCACATACAGCAAGAAATAATCCTTGCTGCACAGAAAACAAAGAAATGTGTGTGCCTCAACTCTCATGTGGGGGAAGGAGAAAAACTTTTTCAGAAAACCATAAGCCAGTCCTCTTCCAGGTCTGCTGTCTGAATTCGCTGTAGTATAGATCAAAAAACTTCAAACAGGAAATTTTAATTACTTCTGTGCCCAGTGGAAATGCCCGGGACAATAGGAAAGAGAAAATGTGCAGCCTCTGGAGGAAATAAATCTCAACCCACCTCTCAAAGAAATCCCTGGGTAGTGTTGAGGGAAAAGAGCAACCTGTCTCCCAAGTAAAAAATAAATCACTTGAGTGCAAAGCAACAGAAGCAAACATGCAAACATTCATGATGACTGAAATTTTAAAGAAATAAAAGAGAAAGCTGTAAACATGGAGCACAGATGATTTTTTAAAGAGAATTTCTAAAAATGAAAAACATGATAATTGAAATACAAGGCTCAGTGATCTCCAGGTCCAGGAGGATGGAATGGATGCATGAATCATCCCTACGTATCCTATACATAACAGACGAATTTAATAAACCCTATTTAACCCTTAAAGCAATTGGTCACCAATGATACTAAAGCTACGAACACTCAGACTATGAAGACTTGGCCTTTGACTCTCATGTTATACCAACATATTTTCTGGAACGCGGTGAATTCCGACTCTTGAAGTAGGAAACTGAACAGCCTTGCCAATAGAAACAGACATCCATCTGCTAATTTCATCACAAGATGTCTCACACTCGTGAGCAGTCCCATCACTAGGCGTTAAAACAGATGCAATCCCCGGATGCTTAAATCAAGCCATACTAACCTCTATACGACTAGATCTATTTTATGGGCACCTGCTGAGTGTTAGCTAAAGATCCTGGACGTTGTTCATGGAACAACACACAAAGATGCTGAAGGGTGCAGGAAAGGAAGGTGGACGAGGGACCCTGGAACCTGCAGAACATCACAGTGGTGAGTTTTCAGGGTTTTCTTTTTACTTTATATAGCTCAGACTTCAGGTGTAGACTTCTGCTGCTCAGAAGCAGCCAGCAATCTGGAAATACCCACAGGTGCAGACAAAGAAAGCCCCTACCAGAGTTTGCTTCCTGCAGGCAGTGGATTCGGGCCCAGGCAGCCTGACAAGGCAGGAAACTTTCAGGAGCTCCACTCTAGCTGACTACCACAGCGAAAGTCTGTTACCACTCCCTCCCGGCCATTGATACAGCCAGGGCCAAGTGGGGAGCCTGGACTTCCACTTTCACGTGGTTTGGTGGAGGTGCCTCAACCTCCCCACTGCAAGATGGCATCAGAGAAGGCCTCGTAGGCAGCTGGGACATTTATATCCAGAGGCAGAAGGAGGACCCCCTCAGGGTGTCAGTGGAACCCATATGGGGAGCCCCAACCTCCACCCCACCCAGCAGGAACAAGACACCCTCCCTTCCTTGCTATTTGGAATTTGGCAAGCCCAAGGGATCCAGGAACGAGAAAGCTTTTTCCCACCCTCTCCTGCTCTTTGCCAGGGTAGTGTCAGAGAACACTCGTAGAAAGTCAGGAATCTTACCCTCATCCAGTGGAAACAAGGCTGGCCTTCCTCCTCTGGGGCCACAAAGGGAGAAGTAATGAGGAACTCCCACACTCCACAACCCAACTAACCCCAATGGGCGCCTAGTGGGGATCTGGAACTTCCACTCACAACCCAGCCATGAGGCGTAGCCCCTCAGAAGCCAGGGGAGCTCAAATAGGAATCCTGGAGTTCTAGCCTCTCCTGGCAATGTCAGGACAGCAGCCCCCTTTCCTGCCAGAGTGGCATTAGAAGAAGCCAGCCGTGACTCCTGTTTCAATTAAGATTCAGTCTTACAACAGAGAATCTACAATGTCCAGGATTCCATTTTTTAAAAATGGTTTATGGTAACAAGAACCAGGAAGCTCTCAAAGTGAATGAAAAGAACAGAACCCACCACGTTGAATGCTGAGGTGACAGAGATGCTAGAGTTACCTGACAAAAGACTTTTTAAAGCAATCATCAAAAAACGTTTCAGACATGCTTCAAATAGTCTCATATAATAAATCAAAAGTCCTAACAAACGGAAGATGTCAATAAAAACCAAATGAACATTTTAGAACTGAAAAAATATAGAGTGGTTAAAATGTTAAAAGCCCAATGGATGGGCTTACCAAGAGAATGGAGGGAATGAAGGAAAGAACTAGTGGAATGATAGAAACTGCCAGATCTGCCCAGCAGAGAGAAAACAGATAAGAAAGGTGAGCAGAGCCTTGGGGACCTGCGGGGCTGGCACTAACGTCCTAACATCGGTGCCACCAAGTGCAGGAGGAAAAAGAACTGCAGGTAATAATCGGTGGAAACTCCCACATTCGGAAAAAGACATAAACCTGAAACTTCCAATGCTAAGCAAACCCTAAAAGATAAATCCAAACAAAGACACATTATAGTCAAGCTTCCAAAAACTAATGTCAAGGGAAATATCTTGAAAGCAGAGAAGAGAAACCACACCTTATTACCTCCAGGGAGAAAAAAACAATTGGAATGACAGAGGATTTCACAGCAGAAACTATGACAGGAAGAAAGGAAGTACTACACATTTTTTAGTAACGAAAATTCTGCATCCAGTGAAAATATTTTTCAAGAATGATGGGGAAATAAGACCTTCTTGGAGAACAAAAATAAGAGAATATTGTTGCCAGAAGACCTACTAGAAAAGAATGACTGAAGGAAGTTTTCTAAACAGGAAAGAAGAGAACCAGGGGACTTGACTCATCAGCACTGGAATGTCAGGATGGAAGAAATAGCTCAGCAAGCAAAGGCAAGGCAGATATATTTTATTTTCCTCCTGAGTCTTGTAAATTATGTTTGAGGGTTGAATCAAAGATCGTAACTCTGTTTAATGTGGTTCCGAATACACATAGAGAAAATTTTAAGAAAAGTATATTATAAATGTGGGAGGGTAAAAGGATAAAAGGAGAGGTAAGGTTTCCATTCTTTAACTGATAAATGGCCCACACCAGTACACTGTGACAACTTATATAATGCCTAGATAAACCAATTTAAAAAGCTATACAAAGGGATACAACCAAAAATACTATGATTAAACAAAAATAGAATTCTAAAATATTCTCATAGAAGCCAAAAGAAGACAGAAAAAATAGCAAACAGAGAAATAAAAAAAAAAGAACAAACAGAAAACAAAAATTTAAATGACATTGAAATCCTAACATTTCAATATTTACATTAAATGTAAGTGGACAACATACATCAATTGGAAGAGAGAAATTGGCAAAGGATATTTTAAAAAGTGATCCAGCTATAATTATCTAAAAGAAACTTACTTCAAATATAATGAAATAAGCACACTGAAAGTAAACAGATAAGAGAAGATATTTGAGACAAATATCAACCAAAATAAAGGAGTGGCTATGTTAATTTCAGACAAACAATACTTCAGGGCAAAGACAATTACCAGAGACAAAAATGAGTATTATGTAATGATAAAACAATTCACCAGGAAGATATAGCAATCCTAAATGTGTATGTATCCAACAGCAGAACTGCAAAATCCGTGAAGTTAAAAATGGATGGAATTGAGAGGAGAAATAAACAAATCTACATTATAGCTGGCAATTTCAGTACCTCTCCCTCAATAATGATAGAAAACTCAACATAAAGTTAGGAATAATACAGAAAAGTTTAAAATGCCACCAAGCAATATAGCATAAGTAATATTTATAGAACATTCTGCCAAACAACAGCAGAATACACATGTTTTAAGCCTGTCGAATTTAACAGCAGCTGGGTTGTATACCAACTTTAGTGATACTAATGTTAATAAGTTCTGATGGCCTGTTACCATCGGACCAGCAAAATACGTCTTTATTATGTGTATTCTTTATTAAGCATATCATAAAGAACACATCATGGACCATCAAACAGACCTCAACAGATTTAAAAGATTGTGTTTTTCAACCACAATGGAATCATATTAGAAATCAATAGCAGAAAAATAGCACAAAAATATAGAAACAGTTGGAAACTAAATGATACCCTTCTAAATAATTCATGGTTCAAAAGAGCATTCTCAAATAAAATAAAAATTTATGCAACTGAATAAAAATGAAAATGCAACATATCAAAATTTGTAGGACACAGCTAATGCTGTGCAGAGAGGGAAATTCACAGTATTAAATGGCTACATTAGAAAAGATGAAAAGCCTCAAATCAGTAATCTACATCTCAAGCCCCTAGATAAAGAAGAGCAAAATAAATGAAAGCAAGCAGAAGGAAGAAAGGAAATAATAAAGATAAGAGCAGAAATTAATGAAATTGAAAACAGAAAAATAGTAGAGAAAATTAATGAAGCAAAGAGTTTGTTCTTTGAAGAAATCGATAAAAATGACAAAATTCCTAAAAGACTGACAAAGAGAAATGAAGAGAAGACACAAATTACCAATATCAGGAATATCACAAAAGACCTTATAGACTTCAAAAAGTAGTAAAGGAATAAAACAAAGAAAGCACCACAAGATGAATTTGAAATCTTAGATGAAATGGAAACACAAACTACCACAGCTCACCCAATATGAAGTAGACAATTTGAATAGCTCTGTGTCTATTCAGAAAATCGAATTTAAAATTTTAAAAATTCCCCCCTCCCCAGGAAAAGAAATCTCCAGATCCAGGAATTGCATTACTGGGCAGTTATCCCAGAAAAGTATAGTAAAAGGAAAAGTACAGAATAATCCATTGAAATTTTAAGTTCACACAAAAACACATCCACTGCAATTTTGTTTGAAACAGCCCCAAACTGGAAATTACCCAGAAGTCCTTCAGCAGGTGTATGGATAGACAGGCTGTGTGCATTCATCATACCATGGAATACTGCTCAGCAAAAGAAGGAATAAACCATTGATAACAAGCAACAACCTGGATGAATCTCCAGAGAATTACACTCCTGGAAGAAAGCCAATCTCAAAAGGTTATACATTATACTATCTCATTTATATAATTCTCAAAAGGACAAAATTATAGAACTCGAGAACAGATTAGTGGTTGCTAATGATCAGGTTCGGGGTTGGGGATGGAAGTAGGCATGGGCCTAAAAGGGAAACCTGAGGCACCCAGTGGGATGGAAATGGGTGCATCAATGCCGGCATCCTGGTTGTAACACTGTGCTATGGTCTTTTATTTATGTATTTATTTATTTATTATACTTCAAGTTCTGGGATATGTGTGCAGATGGTGCAGATTTATTACATAGGTATACACATGCCATGGTGGTAGTTTGCTGTGTCCATCGCCCCATCATCTACATTAGGTATTTCTCCTAATGCTATCCCTCCGCAATCCCCCACCCCCTGCTATTCCTCCCCTAGCCCCCTACCCTCCAGGCCCCAGTGTATGATGTTCCCCTCCCTGTGTCCGTGTGTTCTCATTGTTCAACGCCCACTTATGAGTGAGAACATGCGGTGTTTGGTTTTCTGTTCTTGTGTCAGTTTGCTGAAAATGATGATTTCCAGTCTCATCCATGTCCCTGAACATGAACTCATCTTTTTTTATGACTGCATCGTATTCCATGGTGTATATGTGCCACATTTTCAAGATGTTACCACTGGGGGAACCTGGGTAAAGAATACACAGGATTTCCCTGTATTCTTTTCTCCAACCAATATATGAACCTAGAATAATCTCACAATAAAAAGGTTATTAAAAATAATTCAATAATTTGATTAATTGGTGGATTAAATGCAGATGAAGAAAAAATTAATGAACTAGAAGAGAGAACTAGAAAATTCATCTAAGTCATAGTATGGGGCTAGCAAATCTCAGTATGAAAAGCAGACATGGACCAGAAAGGAAAATTGCAGGCCAATTTCACTTGTGAACATAGATGCAAAATCCTACAGAATATTACTAGAGTTAATAAGGCAGTGTATGAAAACATTCAAAAAGCACGTGGGCCTCTCCTCAGGACTCTTTGAATGCTCTTACAACTCGAAGAACAACTGAATGTTCTTACAATCTGGCTTCCCCCAGAATGAGTGATCAGAGAGAGAAAGAGAAGAGGAAGAGAAGAAGGAAGGGATGGGGAGAAAGAGAGAGAGCGCATAAAGCCACGGTACACTTTACAGCCTTGTCTGTGAATTCGCACACACTGTCAGTTCAGCTTTAATCTCTTCATCAGAAGCAAATAGATAAATCCAGTTCACTTTCACGGGAAGGGGAGTTAAGCTCCACCTCTTGAAGGGAGAAGTATAGAATAATCCGTTGATATAATTTAGGACCATCATGTTGTCACTTGTGACACCAATATAAATACAAAGTATCCAGAAATAAATACAACAAAAGATGCACAAGCTTCTTTCAGAGAAAGTTACAAAACTTTATTTAAAAGCGCTAAAGAAGACCCAGAGAAGTGGAGAGAAAAACCACGGCCCTAGACAGAAAACCTCAACATTCCGCAGAGCTCATTTCTCCTCACCTTGATCAACCATCCAATGCAAGTTTCACCCAAATCCCAGCAGTAGGCTTGTTTTCCATATGGACCTTGAAAAGATGATTGTAAATCATACATGAAAAAGTAAATGGCCAAAAATAGCCAATATGCTCCTGCAAAAGGACACCATGGTGATCGGTGGGCGGGGTAATTTCTTGACTGGATATCAAGACTCACTGCGATCCTGAAGCACTGCGTGCCTTTACAGGAGCCCGGACACACTGACAGCCCCAGTGTGAGAGACAGGGGTCCACAGGCTCTTGTCTCTGCTGGGGGAAGGCAAACAGCTGCTTCCTTCTTGCCGAAAGTTTGACATTGCCTAATAAATTAAATGTGCCCCTATCAAAGACCCAGCGGGCAAAGGCGCTTAGGCGTAGGCCCTTGAAAAGCTGCCGCCCGGTGCGCCAGAAGATGAGTACCAAAATGTCTGGAGCAGAGCAATTCACAGGTGAGACAGGCAGAATCAACCCAGATGCTCACCCCAACCATAAGTGCGGTACACTCAGATGGAAGAATGTTCTCCAGCAGTGAAAACAGATTCGCCGTAGGCACAGCCACGGATGAATCTCAAAATCACAGCAACAAGCGAAAGAAGCAAACACACTTCCAGACTGTGTGATCCCCTTGTGTAACTCCAAAGAGAGAGAATCTAAGCCATGTGTTGTTTAAAGACACACACAGAGGTGGGGCAGCCCTAAGGAAAGGCACGAGAGTCCGCTGACTCTGGGGACAGTGTTTGGAAGGTACAGTTGGAGAGAGACAGAGGGAAAGGTGATCAGCCTGGAACCCAGGGAGGCGGGAAGACCAGCTGCCCGATTTTGCCAAGAAATGAGAATTTTCCTACGATTTAAAAATGAGGAATTTCCTAAGGTTTAGAAATTTCAGTGCTACAGCCAGGCCCGTCTTGGACAAACTGGAACTATTGGCTCCCCGACACTGAAAGCTTCTACGTTTCCGGAACATTCTGACTTGGTCCTGCGGCTCGTTATTGTACCATTATTTTTAAACTAGATGTGGCAGGTGAAATGGTGCCCCCAAAAGATATATCCACATTTTAACCCCCATGACACTGCGAAGTGACCTTTTGGAACACACAGCATCTTTGCAGATGAAAGGAAATGATTGTTGTTAAGAAGAGAGAATTTGGATAACCAGGAGTCCTAAATAAAAAGTAAGTATCCTTACAAGAGACAGAAGTAGAGAAGACACAGAGAGCAGGACAGAGCCGTGTGAAGATGGAGGCAGAGCCTGGAGCGATGTGGCCACAGCCCAGGGACGGCTGGAGCCCCAGAAGCTGGAAGGGGCAGGGAAACCCTCCCCCCAGACCCTCCAGAGGGAGCGTGGCTCTTCTGACACCTGAGTTTGGGA
>PVKP010011104.1:0-56043 GCA_004027715.1 Plecturocebus donacophilus
TCATCATCACATCATCACCCTCACCATCATCACCACCATCATCCATCCTCACTATCATCACCACCATCATCACCCTCACCATCATCATCACCACTATCAGCATCAACATTTCTAGAAAGAGCAGCAACTAACATGCACTGAGCACTGATCATGCACATTTAATCTTACACATTTTGTCTACACTCATTCATTCATTTCTTACAAAAACCCTCATAGGCATAGGTAGAATCATTGTTCCCATTTGGTAGATGAGAAGCTGAGGTTCACAGAGGTTGTAAGACCTGCCCCTGGTCCCACCGCTGGAAAATCACAGGTTTGACACCAGGACTGGTGCACACCCACACCCTCTGCCCTCTTTAGGTCCTGGTTCATGCCTATCATGCTGAGTTCTCTGCCAAATGACTTCAGATCTGCCACCTTCAAGTCCACCCTCTTCATATGTGGGCCCAAATACATTCATCTGTACATTTCACAAAAGTTTGTTAAGACCTACTTGATCCTAAGGGTTGTTCAAGACCCCAGAGTCATGGAGTTCGATTTCACATGGCTCATTTGATCACATTCTGATGGCAAATACCAGGGCAAACTTTTTTTAAGTTTAGAAATGCAAACACGTATTAAATATTTTCTAAGAGGTCCATCTTATAAGCAACAACGTGAAGACATTGAGCTTAATAGAAAGTGAAAGATCCATGCTGGAGAAGGTGGGAGTGCATAAACCCCCACCCCCACTCCTAGGTTTCCTGGAGAAAACTGTTTTTGCAGGTGGAAAATGACTGCAATTCAATCAGAATCAAATTTCAAGGGGTTTGCCAGTGCCCACAAGTGCCCACATGGTGTAGAGCTCTGGCTTGGCCAACTTCCTACTCAATAACCTATTTCTACAGGTCTTTGGATATTAAAAAATATGTAATACAAGATAAACTCAGCTGAAACCCAAATGAATGGATTCATTCCCATTTTAATGTCGTTTGAGGGTGTTTTATAGCCTGCACTGTGTGTCTTTTACACATCTATTTTTAAATACTGCAAACTTAATGACCACGATAGAATATATAAAACCCCTTTATGAAATTCCATCTACAAAATTACAGCAAAATCTAGGAGGTAAAAGTGTGCTGTTGTTGCTGTTAGGCAGTGATGGGGGGAGCCTGAAATGTATTTAGTCAGTCCTCTTTTGAACAAGTTCCATGAGTTAATATCTGAGTCTTCTTCCTTAAGGTTGCCCCAGTTGTAACTCATCTTTTTCATGAAACGCAGGAACTTACAAATGATCAGATGCACTTGAATAAAAATCAATCTACAAAAATTCTAAGGACCTGCTCGTGTTCTTAAAACTACAATTCTGTGAGAAAATCTTAGGCTACCTTTAATAAAACCAGCTAACACCTAATGTAAGCCAGGTACTGTTCTAACCACTTTATATACAGTAACTCATTTAATACTCAGCACAGACCTGTGAGACAGGTGCTGTGATTGTCATTCAATGTCAGATGTGGCCACTGAGGCCCAGAGAGGTTAAGCAAGTTGCCAAAGACACAGAGCAATAGGTGGCAGAGCCAGACTTTGAACCCCGGCCACTATCTCTGTACTCTGCTCTTAATCATCCTGCTCCCCTGCCTCTTGGGAATGCCTCTGTTACAATAGCAAGGCTGTACTTGACTGTAGGGACTTTGCTACCAGATATAGAGACAACATGATAGCTCAGTTTCCCATTAGAATACAATTCCCTCCCTCTAGATGAAGCAAGCAGTGACTCCATCCAATGATCGTGCTACCACCAGCCCATACACAACTTTGGTGTGAACTCAAGAAAGGTTTTCCTTCTTCAATCTGTCAGAAAATGGCCACAATATACTTATTGTTGGAACAAATCACTTTACTACCATCTGCCAGAAAAGGGTCATAATAAATATTTCTATCTATATCTGTGATGTGCACGGAGCCCTTGGGGTTGTGTAGTGCACAACCTGAATAATTACACATAATGGCCCTACCTTCCAACCTCATCCAAGTCAAAACAAACGCAGTCTGGACAGTGTCTGGGCAAAACTAGATGACAAAAGTGACAGTTGAGCGAGAGGCTAGGAGTGTGGTCCCTGGAGTCACACTTCCTACAGTCATTGTCAGCATTCAGCAGGGTAATACAATTCAGTGTTTCTAGAAAGTGCTCAGCAAATGTCGGTTATTGCTCTCATCTGTACATTCAAACACCTTCTTCCTCTTCCTCTTTCTTGTTCTCAGTGGTAGCCACCAGGCAGCAAAAGAGAGGCTAGACATTTCTTTTCTGGGGGATGGGGAGGATTTCTCAACCCAGGTCATCAGTTCCTAAAAGACCCTGCTCTCCAGGGAGGTTTCCATTCAAGTTTTCTTACTTGTTTTCTTAAAACTTCATCCAAATGTCACATTCCTCTGCCCATTCAGGGAAAGCCTGGGTTACTGGTGCATAAAATGACTTGACATCTGCACTGTGTATCTTTTACACATCTATTTTCAAATACTGCAAATATAATTACCATAATAAAAAATATAAAGCCATTTATGAAACCCTTTGACACTTTTCCTCCCTATGTATGGTTAGGCATAGACGTGATCTCACTGATCTGCCGGGCAACCCTCTATCATAGGTGCCATAGTGCCCATTGCACAGATAAGAAATCTGAGGCTCAGACTGGTAACAAGCCTGGCCCGAAGTCACACATCCTTTAAGAAGCAGAGCTGACAATTCCAACTCTGATGTGTTTGAACTTCACAGCAATTGTTCCTAGCCAAAGTAGGTAATTTGGTCAAAATAAAGCCATGTTGTAAACGTCATAGGTAAAGTTGGCAGCAGTCAAGTCACAGCCCCTGAAACATGCAGCAGAAGAAGACAGTGACCGTCGTTGGACAAAAATCATATCTGCTTCCCTTTGAAAGAAATGATAAACAGAATAGCTGTTCACGATTCGCAGCATTTGGTTTCTTATGGAAACAGAGGCTAGAACTTAAGATGCTAAGCATTTTAACACCTTTTCAACTCAACGCACCAATGGAAGGATCACCATGTGTAAAGGAAAACACGTTCTTCCATTTAATATTTTCCCTTTCAGCAGGACCCCATCACCCTTTTTAAAGTAACAGTTTTATTAACATATATTCTACACCAGGCTGGGTATTTTTATGGCTATTATCTCATTTAATCCATATCATCATTCCATTGCACTAATTTGAAAACCGAAGCTCAGGCAAGTAAATATTCTCAAAGCCACACGGCTATTTCATGGTAGAAGTGGGATTTGAACCTGCCTCTGCCCAAGTCCAACCCCAAAGATCCTTCTACTACTCCATGTTTCTCATGCAGTAGATAGCAGCTGCCTTTTATCATTTTATTATGGTATAAACATACATGGAGACAGCAACAACCTGTAATTTAGTTTGGCTTACATAAACTCAAATGCATGCAATGTATCACTTCACCCATGTATATCCCTGGGTTGGAAATACACCCACATCTATGGAACACCTAAGAACAAGAATTACACGAATAAACTTTTTCCCTAAATCTCCCTCTGACTCTTGGAGCTACTGAGACAGCACCCCAGTATTTCTGTAATTTTTGTAAGCCCGCAAAGGAGAGTTAACGTACAACAAAGTCCTTGGTGGTTTTCGGCTGCATCCTAAGCCTCCTCTCATTAAATTTCTTAATAGACTGCCTCATATCAGAGTCCAGGAGGAGATGGTCCACCTGGGAACACAGGTTCTAACAGTTAACTCTGAACCTGGAAGCAAGCCAGTGATAAGGAGTTGAAACGAAGGTAGACAGAAGATCTCAGTAAATGTCCTTCCATCATAGACCTGAGGTTCTGAGAAGCCATGAGTAACACACAAACCATTATCAAAACCAATAAAATACCATTATTTTATAATACATGAAATTCAATACCTTAAAGCCAATTATTTATTCTATAATAAATTACATAATAATATACAATTAAAACCAAAAAACTCCCTACCTTTGGTATAATGACAAGACAAGACAGGTAGAATACGGTCTAGAGAGACCACCCCAAGGGACAAGGTCATGGATTAGGAAGGCGAGAGGTCCCAGTTGTCTGCATTCCACTCTCTGGTGATCAGTTTTCTTTTCCTTTTTTTTTTTTTGGACAGAGTTTTGTTCTTGTTGCCCAGGCTGGAGTGCAATGGCACGATCTTGGCTCACCGTAACCTCTGCCTCTTGACTTTAAGCAATTATCCTGCCTCAGCCTTCCAAATAGCTAGGATTACAGGCATACACCACTATACCCGGCTTAATTTTGTATTTTTAGTAGAGATGGGGTTTCTTCATGTTTGGTCAGGCTGGTCTCAAACTCCCGACCTCAGGTGATCCACCCGCCTTGGCCTCCCAAAGTGGTGGGATTACAGGTCTGAGCCACCGCACCCGGCTGTCAGTTTTCCTATGTGTAGAATGGAAACAGCCCTGGCACGAGATGGTGTAAAAGGTAGAGCTCTCCAGGTTTGTGCTGCTGTTTGAGGATGTTGTGATATTGAGAATGTTCATTCCCCGATTGTAAGGCACACAGCAAAAGTGGAAACCAGAGATGATAAAAAGGTCTCCATTTAAACTGGACAGATTAAAAGCGGAGAACTGTGTTAAGAAGGACTCTGAACCTAAATCTAAGGTGAGTGGGACACAGTTCTGAGATCAATCAGCCATGTCTGCTGTGGTTTAAGGCTGGGGGACTTGGATTATACAGATGAGGTTAACTCTCCCACAAGAACAGCATATGATCATCCCCCCGGAACTATGAGGTTATTTTCCTTATAAAAATCTCCAAAATGTGAGACCTTCAGTAACATATTCCAGGCATTAGCAATTCCCAACAGGAAATGTTCTCTAAACAGGTTTACTTCTTGTGGACTTTCCAAGAAAAGAACGAATTCCAGCCTTCCCAATTCCAGACCTGGGACCCTAATGGAACAGGCGGTTTCCATTTTCTCAGGCCTCCGACATTTCCAAACAAGACACAAAGATGGGCAGCCTTCAAAGAATGTTTCACGTTCATACAAAAAGGCAGACTTTCCCATCTGCCTTGAGGTTGCTTTTGGGCCACAGCCACAGCCATGGGAATCACAGAGTGCATTTGGACATTCCGATGAGCTGCCCCAACAGACCGGCTTCGCCCCAGAGAGGGAGGAGTGCCAGACAAGCTTTCCAGAGGCCAGAGCCCCTCTCGGCCACCACCGGGGCCTCCTGCTCTGCCTGGAGGTGGTATGGCCTGAAAGGCCCACATCTGCTGCCCTGGCCCGGGAGATGTGTGTTCACCACCGCCAAGGCCTGCGGTGCCAGCCCCACGTTGTGAGCTGGATTGTGGTGGTCTGTCTGTGTTTGTTGAAATTGGGCTAGGAGAAAGGGCCTCACCGTCAAGATTCCCTGGAATGTGCACCCGAGTGCTAAGGAGACGGCTCAGTCAGCAAGCTCAGGAAATGGGGCCGAAGGCTGGGCCGAGGCCCAGGTCTGGGCCAGCGCGCAGACACGCCTGGAACAGGCCGTCAGGGAGGGGGAGCCAAGAGACTGCCAGGACAGAGGTCCCTTTTGTGTTGATGTCGTCCTGCTCTCCCTCAGTTTGCAGCTTGGAGCCTTCATTACCTTGACCAAGTAGAAAATCAAGTTGAAAGAGTTGATTTTCTTATTTGACACCTAGGGCTTTTTCCAAAAGGAAAACTGAATCATGCAGAATTTCTGGAGGCTGATAGCATATTCTCCTTTGCTCCCAAAGCACAGTGTCTAAACCCCTGTCTTAACAATAGCAACACTAGTAGGAATGGAAGATGTTCCCATTAATTGAGCAGCTACTATGCAGAAAGAGTACCCTGCAGGTGATATTCAAAATATTTAACAACCACAGGTAGAGCAGATCAGAACACACTGGAACTGGTCTCAGCAGCCCCCTCCCCAGCTATGCCAGGCGTTACCTCCTTAGTTGCTGGATTATGAGGACATCTGGAGGGGAGATACTGGGGGGTGGTGGCTGCAAAAGGAAGGCTCAGCACCTCAGGGCAGAGGTTATATTCAAACAAGTGTGTCAAAATCCAATCTTAGCCACAGTCATGGTAAGATGCCTTGCATCTAAGTGTCTGCCCCAGGGTAAAGCACCTGTGCAAGGTGATCAAACACCCCCAAACGATTCCACCTACCCTGTACACAGGAGCCCCAGCTACCCATCGAGAGCTGAGCTTGTACTCCTGCTCTTGACCCTGGGATGGGTCTGCTTGGCTAACAGAATACAGAGGAAGCAACCTTTGGGTCTTCCATGGCAGGTATTAAAAGGACCTGGCAGTTTTGGCTTCCTCTCTTTTGCAGAGTCAGGTGAGAAATCCAGGTCATCCCATTGGACAGAACGGCCACATGGATTGTCCCTGGAGAGAGAGGCCACTCCTGCCACAGCCACAGCCACACCTCACAGCAATCTCACGAGAGATCCCAAGATAGACAGTGGAAGAACCACCAGCCAAGCCCCACTGGTCCACAGAATCACCAGACACAGTCTAAGGTTGTCATTGTGAGCCTTTGTGTTTTAGAATGGCTTGTCACCCAGCACAGAGGGCCAGACAACACCTGACATACATCTCCTTCTTTATCATCTCCACAACCATGAAGCAGACACCATGACACCCATTTTACAGACTCCAAGTAAGAATGTTGTCCAAAACCACACTAAAATACTTGAGACCAGCCTAACCAGTATCCTGGCCCCCTAAAACATCCTAATTTACAGATAAACCCCCAACTCCCCTCGGACCCTCACTGTCAGAACCCCCACTGTTTATCAGACCTCCAGAAAGCACTGGCTGTGTCTCAGGATTTCTGCATGTGATCTTGTCAACCTTCTTCTTCTGCCCATTAGAGCTTCTTAGACCCATGTTAGCTGGCCCCAAGTTGTCTGAGGAAATGAGAAACTCACTGCTCTCACCCAGTGTAACCTCCACTATCAATGCCTCCAGCCTTTGGGGAACGTCACTCTGCCCACCCCACCGGGACTCCTCCCAGCAAAGCCCTTTCCGCCCCCACCGTGTGCCAATTCTGGGCATGTTCAGCTCCCGGGAGGCTTCTCAGGATGACACTGCTATTCCTGGGCCTCCACCAGCCCAAGTGGAAGACCAAGCATGCAGTCAGCCAAGCCCATTCTTCATGCCTTACAGATGCACTCCACACTGTGCAGGCTTCCTCTGAGAAACCGAGGCACTGTATAATACAGGAGCTTTATTCCTGTCAGTGCTAATGGAATTGGGGTGGGAGAAATGCTCATTTTTCTGCCTGCAAAGTACTTTCCCATATTTCTCTGTCTTTGTTATTAAGTCTCCCCAGTGATATTAGCTAATTACTCAAAATAAAATTTCCCAGTCCAACTGAATTCCTCCCACCAGAGGGTCAAGTGTTTTTATTCCTGCTGTGCAGTGGTTGGTCGTTGGCCTAGCTCTCCCCTCGGCCCTCATTAGGGTGATGGATGCCCAGTGTGAACAATGACAGGCAGGAGAGGAGGGGAGCGAGCACGCCCCCATCCATCCTGTTTCCGCTGGCTCCATTCTGCTGCCTCCTTGCCCTCCTTCAAGGCTCTGTTCAGCTTCCCCTTCTGCCAGGAAGCCCTTGGGGAGCTCTTCCCCATTTCCATCCAATTAAGATACCTTAAGATACCACTCATATACCCCCAACCTCCTGTCTCTAATCTAAGTTTTGTTTTCTCAGCTATATCTCAAGCTCCAAAATCCCATCATCTCATGTTTTTCTCGCAGACAATATCACCATCATCACAACTCAGCACCTGTCCTGTGTGCAGACACTCAGCCCCACGCTTCATGTGGATTACCTCATTTCAAAATAGATACAATGATGTCCCCAGTTTGCAGAAGATGAGGCTCCAAAAAGGTGAGCCACAAGATGAAGCTAGGATGTGAGCTCAGGTAGGCCAAGGTCAGAGCCTGTGTCACTAACCATATTAGTAATTAACCTATGGCCTTGATTGATCAGCACAATTCAAAAGGAGAAAAAGTGAAAGAGCATATTTTATTGCAAATGGGCAATAAAGAAAAACATAATGGTTTAGTGGTAATAGCAAACACTGGGCAAGATATACAAAGACAGGCTCTCTACTGCATTGCTTGTGGTAGTCAACATTTATACAAACATCCTACTATTTGCTTGGATGGCACAGGAATCCTAAAATTAGCCCAAAGGTTTTACTCAATAATTCCTGCTGCGGAATAGCCCTTAAGGAAATGAGCGGAATGTAGACAAAGATTTATACACAAGGCTGTTCTTGCAGCACGACTTCCAATAGCAAAAATTTGGAAACAATCTCAATGAACAGCAACAGGGATGACATGTAGAAATCTGGTTGGTGCTTACTTTCTCCTTTCCTTTTCTGTATTTTCCAAATTCCTTCAAAATGCATATATTACTTACGTGGTCGGGGAAAAATCACCCTTATTTTTAAGGCAGGGCAAGGACATAGCCCACTTCATCGGCATCAGAGAGGACACTTTTTGGAGGACATTTTGGCAGCACATGTTCCAACAGAACAATTCTCCTCCTAATACCACATTTGACATAAATCCTCACAAAAATGCACCAAGGTATATGTGCAAGAACATTCATTGAGGCATGGCTTGTAATATCAAAAGGCTCAAATCAATCTAAAAGTTTACCCAAAGGGAATGGTGGAATAAATCATGGTACATCCTTACAAAGATTACAGTGAAGTTAAAAAGAAAGAAATGCAGCTAGAACATGAAGGACTGGCCATGGCATTGCTGAGAGAAAAAAAGCACATTGCAGATCTGAGTGTATAGTATAATGCCATTTGTGTAAAGATATGTGATTGTTTATATAGACAATGGAAAGTCTAGAAGGATTTACATCAAACTCCTAGACAGTGGTTACCTGAATGGGAAACAAACTGGAAGAATTAGACACTTTAATGTTTTACTTTGCTTTTATATTGTTTGAATCATTTCCAAGAGCAGTATTGCTTTAGGGAAGTAAACAAATCCTTTCTTTACTTTTTCTTATGGAAAAATTCAAATATATGGAACTATACAAACAGCAGTGTAATGAACCCCAGTGTACCTCTCCCCAGCTTGCAGCCTCGCCAGTGATCAACTCCTCTCCAGTCGTGTTTCACCCCTACCCTATCCACCCAGATTACAATGCCACTATCACACTCAAACACAACAGTAGTTCTTAATGCTATCAAATATCTAGGCAGTGTTCTAATTTCCAGTCCCCATAGTATGAATTATTTTAACATTTGAATCAGAATCCAAATAAAGATCCCAAGTTATAATAGCTTGATATGACTGTTAAGTCTTTTTCTTATACGGATTATTCATTCTGTGTGTGCATACGTGCGTGTGTGTGTATCTCTCTGTGTGTGTGCATATATATATATACACACACAGATACATATATATATACACACAGAGATATACACAAGTGATAAAGTTTCTTTAACACTTCTCTCTCTCTCTTTAAATATATATATATTGATAAAGATAAAGTTTCTTTAACACTTCTCTCTCTCCAAATATTGGAGAGAGAGAAGTGTTAAAGAAACTAGGCTATTAGTCCAACAGGGTCTCCCATGGTCTAAGTGCAGCTGGCTGCATCACCATGGTGTCATTTAACCTGTCCTCCATGTTTCTTCACAATTGGTCGTTGGATCAGGAGGCCCAATCAGGTTCAGGGCTGAGGTTCTGGGCAAGACTGCTTCATGAGCTATGGTGTGCTTTGTCATCAAGAGTCTCTGGTCTCTCATGTTGTGACGTGAGCTATGTTGATGCTCCATGATAAGCCACTGATTTATTCTGGAGATATGTTAAAAATCGCTCCCATACACTATTCAGCATGAAACCAGGGTCTCTTCTCCAAGCAAAAGCTGACACAGCAGGTGCAGTGGTGCTGAAGTCACCTTGGTGGCCACCCTCACCAGCTTGAGTTCTTTGCTCTTAAGTCACTTCAGCTTGATCAGACAGCCCCCAAGAGTGTGGGGTGGCACATACACCCCATCATCAGTGTGCCTCTTGCTAGTCATTCAACCTGTCTGAGCCTCCATAACACAGAACAACACCCTCTCCTTGCACTTATCCTGTAAAAGTGCTTTGGAAACTGAAGCTTGAAGTACAGTGGGGAAGTGTGGAAGGAAGGTCTTATTTACCCAGGTGTTTCACTCCTCATACCGAGGCAACCCAGTTGAATGGATAAGCTTGCAGACCCTCGAGCGAAATAGAAGACCACCTGGGCTCTAATGAGGGCTTCCTCGATTTCTGGTTGTATAACCCAAGGCAAGTTACTCACCCTCTCGGTGCCTCAGTTTCCCTGCTGTTAAATGGTAATAACAAGATCAGTGACTTCATAGAGTGTTAGCAAGAACTGGATTAGGTAACATGCATAAATTGCTTAGAACAAGGCCAGCACATCACGCGCCAGCTTCCATTACCTGACTTTTGACGATTTCCCCTACAAATGAATCCCACTGAGCACATGATGGACTAGCAACCATGCAACTTCTTGGATGGTGATTTAAGAAGTGCTTTGTTCTGGAATCAGCCATCATGGTGGTGCCGCTTCCTAGCTTTGCTGGCTTAGGCAAGTTACTCAACCTCTCCCAGCCTCAGCTTTTGCATGGGTAAAACGGATTGTGACTAAGCCTCAGAGAGATACTGCAAAGACTTAACAATCTAAAGCATGTTATGCTAACAGCTAACAGATATGGGAGGAGCACTTTGCTCCACTCTGTTCTGTGCTTCCTCTGCATTTAATGTCAAAACACGCTAAGAGGACAGCTTTATTCTTACCCCATGTAAGGTTCCCAGCACTATGCCAAGGAGGCAGGACTCTACCCAGTCCACAAACCTTTACCTGCAATCTCTGGGGCCAGATGTGTTTTAGAATGTAGAGTGTGGGGACTTTAGAAATCAATAAGGTATATCTTAACACCTCACCAGAGCCTGGGGAAGCACCTGGAATCAAGCACTTTAATAGTTCTTCAGGAAAACATATAAGCATCCCTCACTAAATGGGATAAACAAAGATCTAAATAGACTCCTATCAGCTCAAGTCAAGTTTTGCCATCCAATTAGTTTGAGGCAAACCTACAAAAGCTATTTTGCTGTACTGGTCTTTTGAGATTTGGGCACTGCAGATGAAAGCGTGTAGACCAGCAGTGTAAGTATGGGTACTGGGGGCAACAGGGTGACTCACCCATCAGGACCTGCTGACATCTGGGCTTTTTCACAAATGAGAATCCTGGGACCCCAAGCTGGGATAATCCTTTGGATTGTGGGCACGGCTGCGCAGTAATGGAGTTCAGGAAGGCTGAGGCAAGGACAGGGACACATTGTTTACCACCCTTGGCCCCTTCATCCATGCCCTTATTGTCAGCTGAAGGTGCTGTGGGCTCCAGGGATGCAGGGAGGAGCAAGATCACGTTAGGGGCATGGGGTGGCCTCTCCAGTCTTGTCACCCAGATCTAGGCATGACCCCACTTCTTGATATAAACTACTTCTCTCTCCCTTCTCCAAGTCTGTATTCTCATGGGGGCCACCATATTCTCCTGTGACTCTGCCTCCACGGTCACAGCTGATTGGTCTGGCAGACCCACATGACCCACATGATCCAACCAGAGTCTTCCTCTGAGATTTTTCGCAGGGTTGGGAGCAGGAGCCATTCCTCCCATCTGAGGTCATCAGAAGTCAGCAGATGCCTGATTCAGGTGCAGTCACTTCTGCCCCTATGTGGAATAAGCTCTTTTGGAGACAGAACAGAGTTGGCGACAAGAGGTTTTTCATGCTCCCTAGTTGAACTGTCACAGAGACCCAGGTCCACTCCTGCTCTCTCCACAGTCTGGAATTCCATCAAGCTGGAGTGGAAATAGGGTGTGAGGGAAGAAAAGGTCCTAGCAGCTGGCCACAGGCCACTCTCTCACTTGTAAATGAGAGCGGTGTTGGAAAGCAGGCTCCTGCTTCTGTATTTGTTCAGGCAATGGGGGGAGCACCTCTTACCCCAAACCCACCCAACACCTGTTGAGAAACACTGACCCCTTTGCACAGTTTGGATTTACACGGACTCTGTATAACACCTTGTAAAGAAAGCCACTGGTGCAGAAGATTAAAGAACACCATTAAGTAAGTCGTTTTATTTCTTCTGAGACCGAAGGAAGGCTGAAAAAGTACAAGGCCATGTTGCTGAGTTATTTACTCTGTTACCAGGACCGTGTATCACCTCCCAAAAGCACCCCAGCTGGGTCACGACGGTCGTTTATAAGGTGTGAATGTGGAGGGGGAACCAGCGCCATCCTGGGGGGAAGCTTGGAGCAGTCACGTGGGTATAAATGGAAAGTTAGTGCCAATAAAAGCTCTTGTGGCCCGTCTGGCGTCCTGGCCCTGGCAGGATCCTGAAGGAGGTCTGCACAGCTCCGAGAGTGCCTACATGTTCCTGGGTGGAATGCATGTCAAGACCTGCCCATTTGGGCTGCTGTGTCCCTTTATGGAATTCTGCAAATCCTTTTCTGGAGCTCAGGGTGAATGGAGCCCCCTTTGCTCCTAGTTGCCTAGGAGCATTTGAGGAGGGAGGGTTTCACTCTGGGGCTGAAGACAGCTCGTGCTACACGTGAGGCTGTCTGGATTTCTGGCCTCCTCGCCTGATCCCTCAGTAGCTGGCTTTAGGGAGTATAGGGGTCTTGGAAAAGCCCCATGGGGTAGTAGGGGACAGATGCGGACTTGAATTGGCTTAGGCCAAGGAGAGGGCTTTGCTGTAAGGGGACCTGGGAAGCTCACGAGACCCTCAGGCAGACAGAGGCCTTCAGGAAGTAAGGCAGGCACAGTCTGTCTGTCTGTCCATTCTCTGCTTGACCACTCACCTCTGTGTCCCACGTTCTTGGGTGTGTATCTCCTGCCTCTCTCCTACTCCAGACCCTCTTTCTGGGGTTGTGAGTATATACAGTGGAATATGAATGCCCCATGGCCCTCAAGTGATGCACCCACCATTCAGGTCACCCCCAGAGAGCAGTGTCTCTGAATCCCGAATTTCTAAGTGAGAGAATTTGTTGGCCAACCTGGAGTCAGATGTCCATCCCCAGCCTAATAATGGCCAAGGGTGTCATACAAACCCCCTGTCTATTCCTTTTTCTCCTCCTGGAGCCAGTGCTCATCCTGTCAGTCAATGAATACACTGAGCACCTATAATATGCCAGCCAGGGTGCTAGAGGGGGACTGCAGGCCTGGAAGAAGGAGAACTGGCCTTTGCCCTTGGGATGTTGCTATCGCAGCGAGAGGGGCAGATACAGCCTCTGGAAGCCCCATGTGAGAAAGTCTCCGATGCCAAGAACTTGTAGTCCAGGTGGAGGTGGAATGACCTGGGACCTAAAGTGACCTGTGAGATACAATCAAACACTCCATAGACATTAACCAGGCAAGTGAAGGAGAAAGAGCCTCCAGGCAGAGGACAGAGCACAGACCAGGGCCCTGCCCTTGACCCTAGGCTGGGCCTGCTTGGCCAATAGAATGCAGTACAGAGGGTGGGGAAGGCCAGTGGGCAGCAGCCTCTGGATGAGCAAGGTGGGTGTGGGGACAGCAGGGGAGATTAGGTGGGGCAGAGGGTTGGCAGTGCTGTGAAGACCACAGGAAGAATGTTAGCCCTTACCAAACCAGCCATAGGCAGCCATTGGAGGCTGCAAGACAGAAGCAACTCAGGCATACAGGGGACTCCAGGCGCAGGCTGTTTTCAGATGGGCCCCCTGGAAGGCGAGCCCACCTGGGTCCATCGAGTTCAGCTTCACTCCCCATGCCTCCACTCCCCATGTCTCCACTCTCAGCGTTCTCCACCCAGGAACTCCATTCCAGAGGATCTGAGAACTTCCTTGTCTGGTAGTCCCGCCTGCCTCTCCCATTTTTGGCCTGGGCAGCTTTTGCCATAGAGAAGTGTCTCATGCTTAGCCACCTCCCCACTGGATACTAACATCCCCTGCACCCTGCAGGGAAACACAGGGCCTGACTTAGCACAGGGACCGTCCGCAGAGGCCGGCTAAGTTGCAGGTAAACCTGTGCCACCCCTCCCTCTGCCTAGGGAGATACCTGCATCTTTAAGTCTTCAGAGGAAGACCACGTGAGGACAACAGCAATGGCAGTACACTTGGCGGGTCCCGCCTCACTGCTCGTCGGCAAGGACTGACCCATCTCACCCTGAGCATCAGGGCTGTCATCTTGCCCATCTTAGCGACCAAGAAGCAAAGGCACAGAAGGAAGGAGCCTCAGCACGGCCACATGGCCAGGGTCAGTGCAGCTAGTTCTGAACTCACAACCAGCCTCCTGAGCTCCCATTTTAACCACGTCAGCCTATGGCCCCCCACAGACACCCTGAAAATACAGCCCAGTTAGGTCAGACTATGAGTCTGTGCATTGTGCTCCGGTTCAACATTCAATCAAGTCCAAACTTGTGGGTGTGACCCGAAGAAGCCTGACTGACCCAGATGCGCCCACCTGCCCTGGCAATAGGGCCCATCTCCCAGGTCCCCTGGGGATACCCTCTATCCCTGCCCCCCTCCCGCTTAACACTTAAGAATGCCCACATTTTCTACAAGTATTAGGGGAACACTAATTCCCCAGATGGTACAATGGAGCTCACTCTGCCTCTGCTCAGGGAAGGTCCCCAACCTCAGAGTGGGGCAACCACAGACCTGAGCCTCATCCCCTCCCACACCTCCAGCTGCACCTGGGCAGGTGAGGGACCCACGGGGCAGGCCAGGCAGGTGCTGGGACTCTGGATCCAGCACTCTGAAGGAAGTGGGTGGGTGGGGGGCTTCCAAAGGCTGTTTGAGAAGCCTGTCCCATGGCTGAAGAGGTGTGGGTACTGGGGTCCAGTTGCCCCTCACTTGAGAGAAGCCCCTCTTCTTGGAAGGGAGGCACCTAACTTGAAAGACACTGACAGAAACTAACATGAGTTTTGTCTGGATAGCAATGCAAATGAACCTAGTTGGTAGAAAAAATAACCCCAGAGGTTACTGGGTTTTGTTTTTTGTTTTTTTTTGTTTGTTTGTTTTTGAGACAGAGTCTCACTCTTTACAGGGTGGCAGAAGAGAGAAAGAGTGCCAGCAGGGGAAATGCCAGATGCTTCTAAAACCATCAGATTTTGTGAGAATTCACTCACTATCACAAGAGCAGCATGAGGGAAACTGCCCCATGATTCAACTACCTCCCACTGGGTTCCTCCCATGACATGAGGATTATGGGATTACAATTTAGGATGAGATTTGGGTGGTAATACAAAGCCAAAACATATCGGGCACTATGCCCAGCTAATTTTTTTGGTTTTTTTTGAAACAGATTCTTGCTTTATCATCCAAGCTGGAGTGCAGTGGCACGATCTCTGCTCACTGCAAACTCCACCTCCTGGGTTCAAGCAATTCTCCTGCCTCAGCCTCCCGAGTAGCTGGGATTACAGGCACCCGCCACCATGCCGGGCTAATTTTTATATTTTTGGTAGAAACAGGGTTTCACCATGTTGGCCAGGCTGGTCTTGAACTCCTGGCCTCAGGTGATCTGCCTGCCTCGGCCTTCCAAAGTGCTGGGATTACAGGTGTGAGCCACCGAACCCTGCCAGAGGTTATTGTTTATCGCCCCATATGACATAAACTAGCTTTTTAGCTAATCTTCTCACACATTATCCTAAAAGCCTTTCCTGATGGAAAACCCTGTTCCTTGAATGCATCTTGCCATCTTACTGTTTCCAGTCTTGCCATCACATCATGTCCCTCTCCAGTGAGTTCGTCCGTCAGTCTCTGCCATGTTTATATTCTCTATTTGTGTGGAGTCATGGTTTTAATATTATGCTTTAGAAAATAGTATCAAGGATGGCTTCCTAAGGAAGGTCTAGATTCAGCTGGCAGGGAGAGATGGCTTAGGCATCTGAGTAGGGCAGGTATGGCAGGCAGGGGCAGGACTCCAGTCTCCACCAGCAGAGCCACACTTGTGCCAATCATTCTGTTCCACTTGGCTGGTGCTGGTTGTAGTCAGCTTGGATTGCCACAACAAAACACCATGGCTTGGGTGACTTGAACAGGAATTATTTCTCATAGTTCTGGAGACTGCAAAGTCCAAGATCAAGGTGCCAGCAGATTTGGCTCCTGATGAGGGCTTTCTGCCAGGCCTGCAGAGAGCTACCTTTTCCCTGTGTCCTCACCAGGCAGACAGAGAGTAAATGCTGGTCTTGTCCTCATTATATAAGGACATTAATCCCATGGTTAACACACCTTATAAGGTCTCACCTTCATAATCTCATCTAACCCTAATCACCTCCCAAAGACACCAGCTCCTAATACTGTCATGTTGGGACTCAGGGCTTCAACATAGGAATGTGGGGCCCATAACAGTGCCTATATTTTGAATGTTACTAGTAGGCAAAATAACATTGGATGGAAAGGTAGATTCACAGGAATGGATAAGTTGGGGTTTTTTTGTTTTTTGTTTTTGATTTTTTGAAACAAAGTGTTGCTCTGTCGCCGAGGCTGGAGTGCAGCGGTGCTATCTCGGCTAACTGCAACCTCCGCCTCCCAGGTTCAAGCAATTCTCCTGCCTCAGCCTCCCAAGTAGCTGGGTTTACAGGCGCACACCACCATGCCTGACTAATTTTTTTGTATTTTTAGTAGAGATGAAGTTTCCCCATGTTGGCCAGCCTGGTCTTGAACTTCTGACCTCAAGTGATCCGCCCGCCTCGGCTTCCCAAAGTGCTGGGATTATAGGCATGAGCGCCATGCCCGGCCTGGATAAGGTGCTTTTAAGGAAAGGGGATGAATTTATCTGGCTTCAGTGGGAGAAATCACATAGTCAGAAATTAGACTGGAAGAATTTGTGAGAAATAAATAAATTAAAGAACCTCTAAAGAGTGGAATATTCTGTAATCCAGAATGAGTAGCTTTGTCTGTGTCGATACCAAAAAAGCTCTAAGATATATTAAATATATTTTATAACTAACAATACCCAGGATGCATTGTTAATATTTTTTTAAAGTATTGAATAAAATGGTACAGACAGAATAATATTATTTGTGTATAAAACTATGTAAGTACAGATGTAAACATAAATATAATTTAATACCTCAGAAATTTTCTAGAGAGGACAATGGAAAGTTGACCCAAACCTGGCCTGGGAAAGAACTGATGTCATTCACAACCTCCTTCTGGGAAAAAAATGGATGTTTCTAGAAAACACTTACGTGATTTTCAGATAAACTTCAAGTCGACCCTCGGTCAAGAATAAATTATTATTAACCAGTGATTCTTTTTTCTTGTGTCCAGGCTGAGATTTCAGAAGTGAGGGAGCCTTTTGGTCTTCATTTTATGTAGTTTTGTCATCCCTAAGTTTTACCAACACCAGTATTATTTTAACAAATGTTTTTGAGGATCAAACACATATCATGTCCAGGTTATGGAGAAGCTTGAATGCCATGTGAAGAATCTGAAATTATCATGCAAAGAGGAGGGAACCATGGAAGGTTGTAAGCCAAGAAATTCCTGAGCAAAACTGTTGTTTTCAAAGGATTTACGGAACCAGTGATTTCCCTCCCACCCGCCTTGCCGGCCTGTGTTCTCCTAAGCTGCTCTGAAAATGAGGTTTGGACACCGCAGTTCTTCCAACTGAATATTCAGAATCCATATAAACAGAAAATGACTGTTAAGAAAAAATATAAAACAGTTTGAAGTGGGCAGCAAAAGGTTTTTGGATATCACTGGAATGATACCTCAATTAATATAAATTAATTTTATTAATTTTATTGATTCTAATATTTAATAAAGTATCAATGGATACTTCAATCAGTTAATTTCATTGATTCCAATGATATACAATCAATTATCAGTGGATACTTCAGTAAGTTAATTTTATTGATTCCAATGATATGAATTGGAATGCTGAGAATTCTCTAGCAAGTGCTGCAGGGTCATCTGCTTCTGCAGAGTTGTGCACCTCTGTCCTGGAGCAGGCCGGAGAGTCACTTTGGACATTATAGAACACAGAAAGTAATATGCAGGAGTCTCACCCCTGGGAATGCAAATTACTTCTGTCCTATGGAGATACAATTAATTTGCCCTACAGAAAACTTGGTTCCAAGCATTGCATATTCAGCCCTGCAGGTATAAACTAGGCATGTGGCTATTGAGGAATTCATTTCAGTTCTTCCGGATTTCCTAATGCCTGTGCTTCACAGGCTTTGAATCAGCTTTCATGCCTTAATTGCTTATAAATGATGTACGTAAAATCTCTTAAATGTGTCCATTTCATTTTTGTATAAAAGCCTTGATTTTACCTTTTGAAAATTGCTTAGCATGGCCACACCAGACCAGAAGAAATGAGACAATGTCTCTGTTCCACAGTTATCTTCTACGGGGAGAGGAATTCAAGATGACCAGAATTTAGGGTCTGACTATTTTATGATTGAGCATGTCAGGAAGCCAGTACCGGAAAAGACAGATGTGATCTGGAAACAGCTCAGGAGTCAGTTGGGCATGGAGTGGCAGGGGAGTGCTCCAGATGTGGCAGAATGGGGTGGGGGTGGGGTGTGGATGGAGGAAGAGCTGGGAACAAGAGAAAATCTGATTATCAGATGTGCAAATCGCTGACAGATACATTTCTGTAATTATATGATGCTAAGCAGGACAGAAAAAATGAAGAAAATTGAAGAGGTGAGGAGCTGGATGTGGGGAAACTTGTTATTCTTGAATCTGAACAATGAAGTGTTTTCTTAAAAAGATAATCAGATAAGGAAGCAAAAGAGAGATTTGCTCTGAACTGCACCCAAGCCCGTGATCATGCAATATTTACATTAAATTCAAAAGCGAATGAAATGACAGGAGAGCAGTTTTTGCCTGTGAACGTGCTCTTCTTACCCAGACAAATGGGCAGGGTGTGTTTTGAAAAATAATAATCCAGGACAGAAGTGGGAAGGTGTGAGGCTTTGCGGGAAGATCCAGTATCCGAGGATCATTTCAGTGTTAAAGTGACCTCGAGGAGGAAGAGAAGGGAAGCATTTTGGAGGCTTTTCCTGGACATTGGATATGGGCTCTGGGATACTGGTGTCGGGGGCCAGTGCATGCAGGGTTGGCCAGGGGAGGGGCATCCACCAGACCTGGTGGGTTCTTGGCTTCATTCCCTCTGGACCTCCGTGGGGTTGAAAGATTTTCTGAGATGGACAAGGGACTGAATCTTCTCCAGCTTTGCACGTACTATGAAGACATCAGAATAATGCTTCAGACTTAAACTCCTGCTTTTTTCTTTTAAACAATGCAACCCCATTGGTTTAAAACTCTCATATGAGGAACAGAAGTTGTATAGCATTGTGATTAAACATGGAGAGCTTGAAGTCAGGGATCACATTCTCACAACTTCTGTCTGTTGACCTTGGGTTGGCTCAACCTTCCAAACCTCTGGTCTATCATCTAGAAAGGGAGTGAATGTCTCTCAGCATAAGGGCCAGGGAGTGGGCTATGTGATGCGAGGCTTACCTGGAACTCTTAGTCAATGGCACTCCAACACTATGGTGATCGTGATTAGTAGAAATGGTATTAAGGCAAAATGCAAAAGTTGAATGTGATTGTTGCATCAGGATAGTGAGAGATTATTGATAATTATTTCTTTAAAATTGTCTTGAATTTTGTCACTTTGTACTCTTTTCAGTTGTAAAATAAAATAAGACTTGAACTCAGCAGGGAGGGTAGGAATAATGATTTCTATAACATTAAAATAATAACATAGCACTTACTACATGCTGGGCATGGCTCCATTTACCTCTCACAATAAATCTATGTGGTAGGTGCTCTCATGATCCCCATTTCACAGAAGGGGAAGCCATGACCCAGAAGGACACATGAACCTGCCAGGAGGAGACAGTGAGCAATTGGAACACACACCCTAGGGTCTGGCGCCAGGAAGGGAAGGTCCCTTTGGTAAAGTGCACATCAGTAAAGAGTGACAAGGTAGACGGAACACTACACAGATGGAGACTCTGGGCCATGAACAGGTCTTTCTGCACACCACGTCTGATTGACTGCCTCTGAGCTGAGTTAGGCTCCCACACCCACTGCAAAGATGCCCAGGGAGGCCTCCAGTTCCTACACCTCCCATCTTGTCTTAAGAACAAATCTATTCTGGTGGCCAGAAACCAACTCCTCCTCCGTGGCACAGAAGAATTTCCCGGTTTCCTTTATTAAGAAAAATTAAATGCCTTGTGAATACAGTGGTGCCCTGGCTAAGCTAGCGATGTGTCCACTGTGGATGAAGTGAAAGACAGATTTCAGCCTGGATAGACAGCTTGTCTCCTGCTCAGGGACAGCCCGAGCCAGCCACTAGGCAGGGGACCAATTAATTCATGAAGTCAGCTTGCAAGGCCCTCACTAGCGAAGGCAGCAACTGTGCACACAGTTTTCTGTTTATTCAGGAGGCAGCGGCAATGCCCAACAAGACAAACCAGCCGATTTGGTTCAGGTCGCCATCAATAGTGAGTGCCCAAGGTGCCGTCCAGGGAATGTTCACAGCCTCACAGGCCCCGCCCACTGGGGGACTTGGGAAGGGTTCAGCAGTATCTGGAGGTCTGTGCATGGAGACATCCCCACAAGGCTGTGTTTGGGCACAAAAACTACACTTCTGTGTTGAGCTTCAGAACGCCTGGGCTCGGCTCAGCCAAGCTAACAGAGAAACCTTTCATTAGGCTCTCAGGAGATATTTCAAAAAAAAAAAAAAGTAAAGTAGAGCCTTTCAAAGAAGAAAGTTCAGTGCTCAGCAAAAATGGTTTTTTTAGAATAAAAACTTAATCAATTTTTGTGGTTTCAATAAAAGCAAAGGATTTTGTGGTTTTCCCTCCAATTTTTCACCATTTTCCATAAAACAAAAGCCAATATTTGAAACCAATTTTCCCCCTGTGAAAGTGGCAATGTTTTTGCCCAGGGACAGTTTCTTGGAGAAGTATCTTTGCAAGGTTCCAGTCTTGGGATAGCTGTGTTGGGGCCTGAGAATACATCCACACGCTTGTCTGTGCTAGGGTTATCTCACCTGTAGCCAAATGTGTACGCCTCAGATCACAGAAATGTGCTTCAGTCAGGAAATTCCACATGATGAGAAAAGATCATTTTTCTTTCAAGAGGTATAAAAAGCAGGCCATTTTACTTTCTAGGCTGTGCGAGGATGGTGCCCTCAGCAAGTCTGGTTGCAGAGAACAAATAAAAAACGTCCCTTTTGATGCTCATTATAGACCATGCACAGCATTATCCTATTTGAGATCTGGTTGAACCTTATTTTGCAGATGATGAAGCTGAGGCTCACAGCGGCTGCAGGGCTGACCCTAAGACATAATCAGCAGAGCTGCCATTCAAATCTAGGCCTCTGTGCCCACAAAGTTTTGGTTGTTTTTTTCCCCATCATGAGCCTCCTCTTAGTAAAGTTTGTTTTTGTCAATTCTTAATTCCTAAAACAAATGTCATCTACACTATTGGCAGCAAATTTTAACATTTCTTGACTACCTAGAACTGAAGGTCAATAACATTCAGCCTCTTGCATTTGAACTTTAGCAAAAGACTCCAAACTCTCACAAAAATACTCCTTTCTGGCTGGGAGCGAGAAGGTTCCAGGAACTTTTGAGGGCTCGTAATTGGTGAAGCAACCCAAGACTATCATCCTCTTCTGGATTTTGTTTCCCTGAATTTAATGTCAAGAACAACATTTTCCCAGTTTTGCTCTTTGTTTTGGCTGCTAGAAAGCTCAAAACTGAATTTTGTCCTTAATTGCTATAACTTTCCTCAGTCCAGATTTTTTTTTTTTTTTTTTAGATGGAGTCTTGCCCTTGTTGCCCAGGCTGAAGTGCAATGGTGTAATCTCGGCTCACTGCAACCTTCACCTCCGAGGTTCAATCAATTATCCTGCCTCAGCCTCCCGAATAGCTGGGATTACAGACATGCACCATTACATCTGGCTAATTTTTGTGTATTTAGTAGAGACGGGGTTTCACCACGTTGGCCAGGCTGGTCTTGAACTCCTGACCTGATGATCTGCCCTCCTCGGCCTGCCAAAGTGCTGGGATTACAGGCATGAGCCACCATGCCTGGCCTCCTCAGTCTAGATTTTTTAATGTGGCTTCTATCTTTGCCATTTTACTCTCTTTTCACTTGTTTTTTATTCTGGGTCAATGCTTTTTATGCTTCATATTTTTAAGTAAACCATCTCCATTTTTTTCTGAAAATGGATAGAGAATAAATATGAAAAATAAATACTTTTTCTTTCAGATCTCAAACCAAAATAAGTGACAAAATCCTTCAAGTCTAGATAGCCAAATGCAAGGAAAACTCAAATGAAATTATAAAAAGAACTCTCCCCTCCCCCCTGCCCAACAACAACAACAACAACAACAAAAAGCCAGCAAAAGAAATCCAACATGTTTGTTAATGGCTAGTCATTTAGAAAATCCAAAGTTGTCACCATAAACCTTCTATCCTACTCTGATGGTTGACCACCACACAGAGGCAGCAAAGCACATCTCTAATTCTTAACCATGAGCCCGTGTACATGGTCTCTCTCTGCGCTCAGGTGTCAGTACTGGAAAACCCCTGAGAGCACCAACTCCAGCACCACCATCTCTCAAATGAGGAGCCTAAACCCCAGAGAGGGCAAGCGACTTCTTGACGGCCACACAGCTTGGAAGAAGCTAAGAGTTCCTTCTAGAGTATCATGCCCTCCTTCTTAAATGTGCCTAATTCCACCAACCATGTGAGACAGACTCAGGAATTTACATCACTGACATAAGCAGCTTTGTTTTTGTTTTTGTTTTTTCAGACCAACCTAAAAGGTAAAAGGAAAAAGACTGTTTCTACTGACTGGTCCATGACAATACACAAACTTGTGCGTGCTCTTTCTCTCTCTCTGTCTCTCTCTCTGTCTGTCTCTTTCTGTCTCTCTCTCCTCTCTCTCTCTCTCTCTCTGTTTGTCTGAATATCTCTCTCTCTCTCTCTGACTGTCTGAATCTCTCTCTCTCTCTCTCTCTCTCTGTGTGTGTGTGTGTGTGTGTGTGTGTGTGTGTGTGTGTGTGGTGTGTGTGTGTGTAAAATCTTTATAACTAAAATATAGAAATTGATGCTGAAACAATCTGGGACACCTTCAGTTTTATTCGATAAATATTCAACAGGAGTCCACCCAGCACCAGAGAGGTGGAGAGCAGTAAACAAACGGAGAACTGTGGGACCCCAGGGAGCTCACAGGTCAACCCCAGGAAGCTTACGTCTGAGAAAAAAAACATTGTGCCCCACCGAATGTCTCAAAATAAACTCTAAACTCTGCTTGATGTGGACTCGAGAGAGAAACCCCCAGTCTCTTAAAGAAACCAATTTCTTTTTTAACACAGAGAAAGGAAAGCTTGCCTTTCCATTAGCAGTTGTTTCTCTAAGGTGAATTAAAACAATGTGATCATTTAAACTTTCCCTCGACGAATATGTGGTACAGAGGAATGTCCGTTTGCAGCCGGGAAAGCTTGGACTGGCTGTGCTCACACACTCTGTGCCCCTCGCTCTCTGCTGAATCCTGCCTTAGTGTCTGATGAAAACTTAGCATCAAATAAAATGGCTTCCCGGAAACCTGTGACCCACAAAGACAGGCTTGGGATCTAGAACATTAGTTTTCTGTGTGTTAGTGGAAAATGATTGATTTAAATATGCCGAGAATGTCTTAGTGGTAAAAGTGAGTGGATTTTTTTTTAAGGAAAATTTTATTGGGAATATTTTTTCCCCTTAGGTGTGAAATTTGGCAGGTAACTGCATTCTCTGATGGACTGTTGAAGACTTGGTTAATTAGAAATAAGATTCAGGTCCAAGGTAAACATCTTGAGCCTGCTAAGTCTTCTTAGGATGTTTGTCTGAAATGCTTCTGAAAATAGTATAGCTTTCTATAAAGAAATCTTAACCGGTGTTCATAAGTGGAGTTGACTGTGTTCTAACCCAGCCCTTACCAAATTGGTATTAGATGAGGGATTAGTCTCTGATTTTATGTGAAAATCCCAAGAGAAAAAGCAGCTCCAGCCACGGCTTCCATATCCATTTTTCAGAAATAAGGCCTAAAGGCTCAGCAACTGTACCTCTTTAATCAAAGCAGTGGGAGACTGTTCACCCAGCTCCCCAGTGGCTCGGTTCTGAAAATGAGGGCAGCTAATTGCCCACTGTTTGTTGACACAATCGGTCGTGCAGACAGGAGACCAACAGCAAGACATCCACAGAATTTCCGTAGGTTAAGACACTCAGTGCTCATCTGTGCATCACGTAGCCAGGGCCACCTCCGCTTTGGGATGGTCTCATCGGCTCCATTCAATTTCCCATAGTCCTTCTCTCCATCTTCCCACTCTGTGAGGAATACATAGTGAGGGTGGCACCCTTGGATTTGGGAGAACTATGCTTCAAGAAGCCCTAGATCCATCTACCCTGGACACAACAGCCTTTCTTGAAGGAAGCCGCTGAGCCTTTTCTGAGCACCCTCTGAGGGCCGGGTACCGGAAAGCATGTTCCCTCCATTTTCAGAAGGGTGGGGCAAGGCGCAGTAAAGCTAAGCAAATTGCCCTCCCCTCCACGACCAGGTGGAATGGGGATTGAACCCAGCAGTCCTGACTTCAGAGCCCTGCGCCTTCCACCCTACAACAGTGGGCCCATTGTCCTCACAGGAACAGACTCACTGAAGCATTTATTGAACAACCAAGAGTCCTAGCCATCATGGAAGATATGAGGAAACAAAGCCCTCAGCCCTAACTTGCTTAAAACAAGCCCAGCAAAGACGGTATGGATATGCAAGTCAATATGCAAATAGAAATTTTACGAAAGGAACCATGGAGAAGAGGTTTCTAAAGAAAATCACTAGAAAAAAAGCAAGACGGTTATTAAAATAAGAAATCAACAAAAATTGGCAGAGAACTAAAAAGAGATCATCCCATTTCTGACTGGTAGAGGTTGTATATCAGAAGTCTTTCTATGATAATAAGTATTTTCTAATCACATAACATTTTTTAACATTCAAAATTCTCCCCCTTAGAACTCTCATACATTGTTGATGGCAATGTACATTAAGTGTAGCCACTATGGAAAACAGTATGGACACTCCTCAAAAAATTAAAAATAGAACTACCACATGCTCCAGGAATTCTACTACAGGGAATATATCCAAAAGAAACTGAATTGGGCTGGGCGCGGTGGCTCATGCCTGTAATCCTAGCACTTTGGGAGGCCAATGCTGGCAGATCATGAGGTCAGGAGTTCAAGATCAGCCTGAGCAGTATGGTGAAACCCCATCTTTACTAAAAATACAAAAATTAGCTGGGCATGGTGGCACATGCCTGTAGTCCCAGCTACTCGGGAGGCTGAAGCAGGAGAATTGCTTGAACCTGGGAGGTGGAGGTTGCAGTGAGCTGAGATCACACCACTGCACTCCAGCCTGGGCAACAGAGCAAGACTTCATTTCAAATTGAAAAAAAACAATAAGAAGAAATGAAATTGGCCTGTTGAAGAGACATCTGCACTGTCATGTCTATTGCAATGCTATTCATAATAGCCAAGATATAGGATCGACGTAGGTGCTCATCAGCGAATTGACAGAGAAAGAAAAAGTAGTGTTATATACATACAAGGGAATACTATTCAGCCTTTAAAAAGAAGGAAATCCTATCATTTGCAACAACATCAATGGACCTGTAGGTCATTATGTTAGGTAAAATATAAACATAATATTGCATAGAAAGACAAGTTCTGATGATCTCGCTTATCTGTGGAATCTGAAAAAGTTGAACTCATAGAAGTAGAGAGCAGAATGGTGGTTACCAGGAGCTGGGGTAGTGGGGAAAGAGATTGGGAAAATGTTGGTCAAAGATACAAAGTTTCAGTTACATAGGAAGAATAAGTTCAACAGATCTATTGTAAGTAACATGGTAACTATAGTTAATAACAGTGTATCATATATGTGAAAATTGCTACAAGAGTAGATTGTGTTCTCACCAAAAAAAAAAAAAGAATATGTGAGATAATACATGTTACTCAGTTTGATTTAGCCATTTCACCATGTATACAAATTTCAAAACATGTTTTCCACCATAAATATATGGAATTTGCATTTGTCAGTTTTTTTTTAATGTCCCCATGTAGCACCAGGGAGCTCCTTCTGGTGATGAAATTATCCTGTATCCTGATGATGGTGGTGGTTACACAAATCTGTACAAGAAACCAAGAGCACAGAAACACACAAACACACACACACACACACACATACACACACACATATGCATGTAAAAACCAGTGGAATCTGAACAAGGTCTGGAGTCTAGTATTGTCCCAATGTCAGTTTCCTGTGGGCTGCTATTTTGCAGCAGTCACATAAGACACCCTCATTGGGAAAAGCTGGTGGGAGGGCTCAGGAGAGCCTATGTACTAGTTTTGCAATTTCCTATGAAGCTCTAGTCATTTCAAAAGTAAAAGTGAAAAATGAAATCCCTTCCACAATTTCATCTATTTGAATACATTTCTTGTCCGTTAATTTGGGTTGCACTATTTTTAACTTGTAACACACCTAAAATTATATTGGTAATGAGGGGTCTGGAATGATTCGGCTTCCAATGTGTTTTCAGAGGTTTTGTTTGGGAGAGAGGCTGGGAAATAACCCCATGCCCTTTCTGCAAATGGAGTAACAGGCTTGCCAATATTCACCCACGAGATTGGGCGCTTGGAGTGAGGAGCCAGGCTGACTGCACTCACTCCATTTCCTGTCCCACCACTGAACTGAGCACCCAACAGACACAATCAAATTTCAGTAAATACAATATTTATGACAGTCACCCACCATCCCACGGGTAACTCCACGGATGACCAATAGCAAGCCAAAACTCAAGAAAGCCACCAGGAAGGTTTAGACAACATGCCAGAAACTGTCCCTGACAAAAGGGAGCAGAGGCTTTGTGAGCAACATAAGCTGCGTCACTACAGACAAATCAGTATACTTCTAGTTCAGCTGGCCAGGATGGACTAGCAACTCTGTTAAAAAGGAAGCTGTCAGGCAGGCAAGGTGGTTCAGGCCTGTAATATGAGCACTTTGGAAGGCCAAGGTGGGTGGATCACTTGAGGTCGGGAATTCGAGGCCAGCCTGGCCCACATGATGAAACCTCCTCTCTACTAAAAGTACAAAAATTAGCCGGACGTGACAGCAGGTGCCTATAATCCCAGCTACTCAGGAGGCTGAGGCAGGAGAATTGCTTAAACCTGGGAGGCAGAGGTTTTAGTGAGTTGAGATGAGGCCACTGTACTCTAGCCTGGGTGATAGATCGAGACTCTGTCTCAAAAAAAAAAGGAGGAGGGGGAACCTGTCCACAGCTCCTGGGGTAGGAATGGGGCGCCTCTTCCACAGGGTGGCCAGAGACCTGCATTCGGTGTCCTCAAGATGCTGCCATGTGAGGTGGCAGAGAAAAGGGAACGTTCACACACCGTTGGTGGGGATGTAACTCAGTTCCGCCACTGTGGAAAGAAGTTCAGCAATTTCTCAAAGAACTTAAAACAGAACTACCATACAATCCAGCAATCCCATAAAGGGGTATATACCCAAAGGAACAGAAATCACTGTATAGAAAAGACATATGCACACGTATGTTCATCACAGCATTATTCACAATAGCAAAGCCATGGACTCAATCTCAGTGTCCATCAGCAGTAGACTGGATAAAGAAAATGTGGTACATATACACAGCTGAATACTATGCAGCCACAAAAAAGAATAAGATCATGTCCTTTGCAGCAACATAGATGGAGCTAGAGGCCATTATCCTGCACAAACTAACAAAGGAACAGAAAACCAAATACCACATGTTCTCACTTATAAATAGGAGATAAATATTGACTATGTATGGATGAAAAGAAAGGAATAGATGCTGGGGCCTATGTGAGGATAGAGGGCGAGAGGAGAGAGAAGATCGAAAAACTACCTACCAGGTACTATGCTTATTACCTGGGTGGTGAAATAATCTTTACAAAAAACCCGCATGACGTGCAACTTGCCTATGTAATGAAGCTGCACATGTACCCTAAACCTAAAAGTTTAAAAAACGTTTTTAAAAATATTTATGACATTTGTAAAACAATTGTAAATATTAAGGAAGAAAAAAAATGTTGCCATGCCCATATAACCGCATTTGGAGAGATCTATCCTAGCAGCATAACCAAAAAGAAAGGAAAAGCAATCGTTGGAAGAAAATGAATTGAAAGAAATGGTTTTAACCATCAGTGCCAAAACAAAAAGGCTCACCTTCTTCAACACCTGTAAAATTAGAGAATAGTGGGACTAAGCTTGGCACTAATACAGGTAGAGCCACAGCACAAGAATTTGCACACAGTGAGCACCCTGCAGATGGAATTTACTCATGAGTATGTGAGTGACGTGACAGCAAGACCCAGCCCGAGGTAATCTCTGTATTCCCACCCCCGGGGTCATATCAGCACATTTCACTAAATACTCACTTAATGGATTCTTAACATAGCCAGTTAGATTATATTTAATGCAACGGATAAGTCCAGATTTTACTAGTGGGATATTCAAACAAAATTAATTTTAAGTGTATACTATGCCAAAAATATTATGAGATTGAGCCCTTAATAATCTGGGCAATTTTGAATCACTGGGCTTCTTGGATGTGTTTATCTTCCTTCAGTCAAACACAATTAGTTCATGTGAAAGGATGAAGAACACTCAGGAGTGTGTGAGCACATGGAAGTGCCAAATCCAGCAGGGAACGTGGACAGGAGGCTGGAGGAATCATTACGGCTGCATGGACTTCAGCAGAAAAGATTCAACTGACTGAGATAATGGAGCTGTAAGGGCTCAGCCAAGTGCAGAGTGAAACAGACAAAGGTCCCCTACACATGGCTGACTCTAGGAGCTGAGAGGGACAGGAACCAGGCAAGAGGAAGACCCTGAGGGAGACCCCTCAAGGCACACAGCAGTCTTTGGGAATCATACCCAACACTGAACCTAAAAGAGGGGAAAACTCCCCAAACTCGAGGAAAACCTGATCCTCCCCAGGATTTGGTGCTCCCACCTGAAGGCCATATGGGACAATGCCTGCACCTCCCCTCTGATTTCCAAGGAGGCTGCATCTTCAGTAGAATGGAGCAGATAATAAGAACAATTTTAAGGTCATCACAAGAATCAGAAAATGCAAACACTGTTATGATAAACTGACCAATGAGAAGCTAGAATGTCCTCTGAGAAAGTCCCAGCTGCCCTTTCACAAGCTCTGAGAACCTGTGAAGGGTACACACTAAGCACATGGGCTGCAGAGCCGACCACCTGGCTCAGCCGTCCTCAGCATGGTGCCCGGAATATGGCTGGTGCTCTATCAACAGTACTTATGTTATTGCCAAGACACCCTTTCTCATCTCTTTGTGGGAGGCAGCAATGTCTCCAACTGGGTCATTGGAGAGAATGGCTCCGGGTGTGAAGGGACTCCAAGGCTTCAACATGCTCATGGCTTCTTCATCAAATTGAAAATCAAGTGATGGGACCCTCAAAGCTGAACCATGAAATTGAAATAACCAGGTGAGGAGCAGCGCCCCCCAACATTCTTGTTTGTTTTTCCTGAAGGTCTTGCTCTGTTGCCCAGGCTACAGTGCAGGGGTAGAATCTTGGCTCACTGCAGCCTCTGCCTCTCAAATTCAAGCAATTCTCTCACCTCAGCCTCCCAAGTAGCTGGGACTACAGGTACACACCACCACAGCCAGCTAATTTTTTTATTTTTGGTAGAGATGGGGCTTCCCCATGTTGGCCAGGCTGGTCTCAAACTCCTGACCTCAAGTGATCTGTCCATCTCAGCCTCCCAAAGTGCTGGGATTGCAGGCATGAGCCACTATACCCAGCAACAGCCAAACATAAGCTGAGGACAAGGGGAGGGACATGGGGGTAAACATATGGGGTTCCCCAGAACCTCCTTGATCAAGGCATGCATTGAAGTCCCACTCAAAGCCAGCCCACCCACATACCTCATAACATTCAAAGAT
This sequence comes from Plecturocebus donacophilus, assembly GCA_004027715.1. NCBI lineage: Eukaryota > Metazoa > Chordata > Mammalia > Primates > Pitheciidae > Plecturocebus > Plecturocebus donacophilus. The sequence continues at coordinate 30,069 of PVKP010011104.1, forward strand.
TAACCAAGACAATAGGCAAAAGAATGAAAAAACATTTGTAAGCCAAAGCTCGCCCTTAGTATTCCTCATAGTTCAAGAGATGCCAAATTGTGTATCATTCACAGATGCACAGATAAGAGTGCCCGCATGGTGGCAGCCAGCCCCTTGCCACCTCCTCACTGCAGCATGATGTCATTAAAACCTGCCCTCACCCAACAGAAATGTGGGCATGTGCTCACCAAAAGACATGTATTAGATGAGCCATCTGGAATTGCCACGTTTCTGGGTCAAAAGTAGTTGTATGTCTGCATTCCCCCATAGTCAGGTCTAACATGATTTATAATAGCCCCAAACTAGACATTATTCAAATGCCCATCAGCAATAGAATGGATAAAAAGCCAAGGGAGAGGCTTGCTGTGGAGTAGTAGACAGCAGTGAAAAGAAGCCACCTACAGCCATGCCTGATGGCACCCACGAATCTCACAGATATGATGCTGTGTGAAAGAAGCCAGACACAGAAAGATGCGCAAACAGGAAAAACTGTGGTGACTACCAGAGTGCATCCTTCTAGTGAGAAGAAATGGTGGGTGACTGGGAGTGCACATGGGACCTTCCTAGGGCTGGCCACTGACTGCCACTGAATCTGTGACTGGTTACACAGGTGGAGTCATGCTGTGAAAATTTGGTACACTGACAAGTATGATTGCTGCACATGTCTGCATGTATGTTTTACTTCCATAAAATGTTTTTTCAAGAGACACGGAAGAAGCTTAAATGCATAAAAATGCGTAAGAAGGAAGCCAGCCTGAAAAGGCTGCATGCTGTATGATTCCCAGCTCTAGGGCATTCTGGAAAAGGCCAAACTATGGAGACAGTAAAAAGATCAGGGTTGGGACTTTGGGAGGCCAAGGCAGGTGGATCATCTGAGGTCAGGAGTTTGAGACCTGCCTGACCAACATGGAGAAACCCCATCTGTACTAAAAATACAAAATTAGCTCACATGGTGGCATGTGCCTGTAATCCCAGCTACTCGGGAGGCTGACGCAGGAGAATCACTTGAACCCGGGAGGTGAAGGTTGCCGTGAGCAGAGATCACACCACTGCACTCCAGCCTGGGTGACAAGAGTGAGACTCCAACTCAAAAAAAAAAAAAAAAAAAAATCAGGGTTGGCAGTGTGAAAGGGAACCGGGGAACGATGAATAGGCAGAGTGCAGAGGATGTTTAGAGCTGTGAAACTCCTTTGTGGATACTATGATGCTGGAGACGTGTCAAGATGCATGCGTGCAAACCCACAGCATGTTCAACACAGAAGGAAGCCTCCTGTAAACTATGCACTTCATTCAATAACAATGTGTCAATGCTGGCTCATCACCTGTCACACATACACCACAGTAATGCAAGATGGTAACAGTATGGGAGGCTGGGGCGAGGGGGTGCATGGGAACTCCATTGTTGGCTTCGTTTTTCTACAAATTACTGTTCTAGTGAACACTCTGCTAACACGAAAAAATAAAATCTGAGAGCTAGTTCATGATCTCAAACAAAAGAAGCATTAACAAGTGAAAATTTTATCTGAAACATTTGTAACAAATAGGCACAGGGGAAACTGGACAAATGTGCTGCTCTCTCCACTCTCCTAAAATACATCCTGGTGTGCCCTGTTTCACAGCTCCAGGGCAAGGACAAAAAACTTCAAGGGACATCCAAACCAGCCACGGTTTGTCCCACTGAACCTCGCTGCTTCAGTGTCCGCCCTCTTTTCTCCTCCCTCAGTCTCATCGATTCACTGTCTTACTGCAGCCAGACTGGTCTTATTTCTACATTTCTTGCCATGTGCTCGCAATGCTTTACACCAAAGGAAAATTATACGGGGCAAACATTTATTCAGAAACTTGGTTTGCAGTGCTGCCTCCCTGGAGTACATGGGCAGGAATGAAAGCCGGGTACACACTGCCGCTGGCGGAGGGCAGGAGATGGAATCCTTTGCTCACTATATTTCCAGCTTTTATGAGGCAGCTTTAGTGGAAATGTGTCAGCTTCTCACCTGAAGCCCAGGCTAAAAAGAGCTCTGCCCTGCTAAGCCAGACAAGTGCCGGGGCACAGAGAAGGAGCAAGAAAGTGGGAAGCAGAGGGGGGTTCTCGGTGACCAAATGACACTCGCGGGGGCTTTCATCTCAGCTTCAAAGGGAAGGAATAAAATGAAAAGAGGACGGAGGTGGGCAGCAGTACTCATTGGGTCAGAACCGGGTGGGTCACTGCTGTCCTCGACCTTAAGGCCACGGACGTGAGGAAGTTGGTGCCTCAGCCACACCATGCAGAAGTTTGGAGCAGCCCTGCTCCCAAAATCATGCTCCCCTCCAAACCTGGCACTGCATCTCCCTGCTTGGACCCTGCCTGAGGGCCCCAGCCCAGCTGAGCCGGTGCCTTGCTCTGTTACTTTATTTTCTCCATCGGTGGGCTTATTCATGTCCCCAAAGATACGCCCAAGTCCTAAACCCCTGGGACCTGTGATGTGACTTACTTGGAAGAGGGTCTCTGCAGATGTGATCCAGTGAAGACAAGGTCATACTGGAGGAGGGTGGGCCTGCATCTAACGACTGCTGTCCTCATAAGAGAGGACACTGGGGAGACGCTGCATGGAGACACAGCCAGGCCTGCAGTGATGCAGCCACCACTCGAGGAGCATCAAGGACTGCTGGCCACACAAGAAGCCAAGAAAAGGGCACAGGTCAGATTTTCCCCACAGGTTTCAGAGGGCATGTGGCACCTTCAAATGTGACTTCTGGCTTTCTGAACTGCGAGAGAATAGATTCATGTTATTCTAAGCCCCCTACTTCTGCAGCCACGGGACATGAATCCACGCCATGGGGGTTGTTGGCTGAGGATCAGGGGTCCACAGGAACAGGGCTGGGGGCTGCTGTGGTCACTGTTGAGCCCCACAGGCCTGGCACCAAGTGGGCCTCCATAATTATGTGCTGAGTGGGTGGATTCTCAGAAGAGGTCAGTTCAGTATTTTACGGAACAACACAGGGGGTCCTCCTAGAGGTGGATTTGGGGGGTCTTCAAATGGTGAGAGGAGGTTACCTGCTCCTCCTGGCACGCCCTTCCTCACTGAGCCCCACACCAGGTTGGTGTTCTCACACCCCCTCCCTGCACCACAAAACCACAGAGCAGCACCTTCTCCCTCTGGCAGGCAGGCAGGGAGGGCCAGTTTTTCCTTCTTTCCTTTTACATGTTTCCCTCTCTGGTCCTTCCTTGTCTGGCTGATGCATTTGTGCCTGAGAAGCTCAAAAGAACAGAAGGGAAGGAGGAGGCGCGAGAGAGGAAGGAGAGAGGAGGGGTGCATTTCTGTGCATGTGGAGCCAGATCACAGCTGCATCTCACCAGAGTCACTACTCCCAAGCTGGGCATGGAACAACCTAAGATGTGCCCACATTGTTAAAGGGGCTATAACAACCAGGAACAGGCCCCACTGACACCTCCACTCTGGACTTCTGGTTCCCAGAACTGTGGAACAATAAATTCCTCTTGTTCTAAGCCTCCAGTGTATGGCACTTTGCCATAGCAGCCCTGAGTTGCACAGACACCCCAATCTCGGCTTGGAAGGAACCCTAAGATGTGCAGACACTCCAACCTTGGCTCGGAAGAAGGACCTCTGAGACACACAGACACCTCAACCTTGGCTTGGAAGAAGGACCACTGATATGTGCACACACTACCACCTCAGCTCAGAAGAGAGACCCCTGAGATGCACAGACACCCCAACCTTGGCTCGGAAGGAGGACCCCTGAGACATGCAGACACCCCAACCTTGGCTCAGAGGAAGGACCCCTGAGACATGCAGACACCCCAACCTCGCCTCAGAAGAAGGACCCCTGATACGCGCAGACACTGCCACCTCGACTCAGAAGAAGGACCCCACCTGAGGGGCCCAGTCCAGCTGAGCAGGTGCCTTGTTCTGTTACTGCAGTGCCTTCTGGGAAGGACCCTCCTCACGGCTGAAGTAACACAGCTCCTAACTGCAACCCTCAATCGTTCCATAAAATGCAAAGCTGGGCCCGGTGCAGTGACTCATGCCTGTAATCCCAACACTTTGGGAGGCCAAGACAGGAGGATCACTTGAGGCCAGGAATTCGAAACCAGCCTGGGCAACATAGTGAGACCCCATCTCAATTAAAAAAAAGTTTTTCTTTAATTAGGTGGACATGGTGGCACAAACCTGCAGTTCCAGCTACTCGTGAGGTTATGGCAGGAGGATTGCTTAAGCCTGGAAGGTGGAGGATGTAGTGAGCTGGGATCATGCCATTGCTCTCCAGTCTGAGTGACAGAGTGAGACCCTGTCTCAGAAAAAAAAAAAAAATTAATTAAAAAATAAAATGCAAAGTTGTAAATAAATGGGAGGCCCAGTAGCAGTGGTGAAGCATGTGGATTCGGATCTGGCTCAGCCCCTGAACCTGATCATGAGCAGCTCACTCAGCCTCCCCCAGATGCAGGGTCTCAATGGAGCACAGGGAGCGCACGACCTTCCTCAGAGGGATTTTGTAAAAGGTCAGCAAGCTCAAAAAAAAATTTAAATTAAAAAAAAAAAAAAACTATGTGAAGATGTCAAGATAATCGGAATGTATATATTCATGCATAAAGAATACATATATGCACATTCATACATATATACCAGATGGATGGATGGATGGATAGATAGATAGATAGATAGATAGATAGATAGATAGATAGATAGATAGATAGATAAATGTCAATCAGGATTTTATTCCCCCAAAGAAAAGTCACAAATCTTAATTTGTTTGGAAAAAAATTCTCTGAAAGTAGGCTCCAAATGATCTGTGGAAACAGGTGACCAGTCTGAATATATGAATTTGTGAATATGAATTTATGAATACATGATATAGAGAGGAATAATTTTACACATGGCATGTTCCTGGCAAAGTATCAGCTATACATTTGAAAATTATTTTTTAATTAATTTCAGTAATAGAAAAGAAAAAGTCATTGAGTAATTAAATTCCCTGCCTCTAAGCGTTTTCACTTAAATAGATCCATTTGCTTATTAACAGACTCCATAGAAATTCATAGGCCAAAAACATAAGGCCTGAGCTGGTAACCTCGGCCTCACACCACAAAGCCGGTGGCTCCCAGCACTGCTCTGGGCTCAGATTTAACTCTCCCTGTGGTCCTGGGCAGGTGACTCAGGCCTGGCTTTATACTTCTTTGCAGAGAGAATTAAAAATCATTGTGGATTCTACTGGCAGGGCTGGGACTGGCCACATAGCGCCCACCTGCTGTCCTCTGTGGGCACAGAAGGCAATGTCGAGGCTCCACACACAGCGCCCACCTGCCACTCACAGACTAAAGACTGCCAGCTAGAGAATGTTACTTCCCGAGCCTCAATTTCCTCTCCAGAAAAATGGGAGTAACGAAGCACCCCTCTTATCAAAATGAACCAGACAAACTGGGATTAGCGTGTGAGTCGGGAAAGCCAGGAAAAGTTTAGAATTTTTTTAAAAGATGAAACTGAGGACCAGGCGTGGTGGCTCATGCCGGTAATCCCAGTACCTTGGGAGGCTGAGGCAGGAGGAATGCTTGAGCCCAGGGGCTCAAGACTAGCCTGGGCAACATGGCAAAACCCCGTCTCTACAAAAAATACAAAAATTAGCTGGGCAGGGTAGCATGTGCCTGTAGTCCCAACTATTCAGGAGGCTGAGGTTGGCGGATCCCTTGAGCCCAGGAGGTTGAAGCTGTAGTGATCTATGATTGCACCAGTGCACTCCAACCTGGTAACAAAGTGAGACTATGTCTCAAAAAAAAAAAAAGCAAAAACTGATAAAACTGGGACTCACACAAGGGTTTACCCCACACTGGACTCCATGCAATGGTTTTACTTCCTCCTCCCCAATTTTTTTTTGTCTTCCCCCCGCCCCTTTTAAGAGATGAATTGTTGCTCAGTCACCTAGGCTGGAGTGCAGTGGTGCAGTCTCCAACACCTAGCCTCAAGTGATCAGCCCACCTCAACTTCCCAGAGTGCTGGGATGATATATGTGAACCACCATGCCCAGCCTCCAATTATCTTTTAATATCACGTTGGTGCAAAAGTAAACCATGATGACTTTTACTTTTGCACTTACCTAATAAATGACTCACCAAATGGTTGAGTTTAAGCTTGGATTTTTCTCTTTGGCAAAAGCTAGTTTTGAGTGAATGATCATGGCTGGTTTTACTGGGCACTTACTATATACCAAGTGTTTATCCTATTATCAGCCACCTAACCCTTTCAGGAGTCCTGTGAGTTCCTGATGTTATTTCCCTATTCAACAGATAGGGAGACTGAGGCTCAGTAAGCAGTAGAACTGGGATTTCAACCCAGGTGGTTAGACCTGAAGCCCCTGAGCTTAACCCCTACTCCATGCTACATGGATCTTTTGTGAAGGGTCAGGAACAGAGACCTGGGCAAACTCATTCTCTAAACATGAACTCTAATTCCTAACAGAGATCAGTAGGAATCCACACTGCCACCTCCCTGGCCCACTCCCCCCAGCCATCAACACCAGGGTTCTGAGGTTAAGACCTTGACTCAGGAGCTAGGCAGGATTTGAATCCCAGCTTCTAGCCAGGCAGAGTAGTTCATGCCTGTAATCCCAGCACTGTGGGAGACCAAGGCAGGCAGATCACTTGAGGTCAGGAGTTTACGACCATCGTGGCCAACATGGTGAAACCCCATCTCTACTAAAAATACAAAAATTAGCCAGGTGTGGTGGCACATGCCTATAGTCCCAGCTACTTGAGAGGCTGACGCAGGAGAATCACTTGAACCCAGGAGGCAGAGGTTGCAGTGAGGCGAGACTGCACCACCGCACTCCAGCCTGAGCAACACAGCAAGTCCTTGTCTCAAAAAAAAAAAAAAAAAAAAAAAAAAATCCCAGCTACCATTCACAAGCTGTGTGATCTCAGTTGGGCCTCTCTACTCCTCCTGTTCGTCAGCTCCCAGATAACAATAGTCCTGCCTCATGGGCCATTGTGAAGATTATCTGAAACAACATATGCAGACTGTGTACAGATCCAGATGGAGATTCAGTGAAGCTCCTGAACTCATTCAGTGTTTCACACTCCGTCTGCCTACCAGCCACCAGGAACACCAGGAAATCCGAGAACAGGTCATCATGGTTGACTTAGACCAAGGACAGCAAACTTTTCCATACAGGACCAGATGGTAGAACTTTGTGGGCCTTCAAAATAATTGGAGGCTGGTGGTGGTAGCTAAGCCCTGTGGTACCAGCACTTTGGGAGACCAAGGCATGAGGATCACTCGAGCTCAGGAATTCCAGGCTGCCATGAGCCATGATCATGCCACCACACTCCAGCCTAGACAACAGAGCAAGACCACATCTCAAAAAATAAATAAATAACAATAATACTTGGGAAGAGAAAGTAAACATCTCCGTCAAAACTACTCACCCTTGAGTTCTCACCCATGATGGAATGAGGAGGGGGTCAGACACACTCATTACACCCCTCCCTCACTAGCCATGATCACACTTTCTCCCCTAAGGACTAAACAAAGCAGTCCTTGCAAAAGCCTCCACCGCTGACATCAACCTACCACCTGACACTGCCCCTCCTTTTTGCCTGATAAGAGACCACCAACCACAGAGCAGTTCTGGCCGGTGTGTGGTGGATGTGCAGTGAGGGTTTTTCTGTCCTCTGCTTCACCTTTGATGTCAGAACACTGAAAACTCCACCCTCAGATTATGCCAAGGCTGCCGTTTTTTCACATGGGGCCCATGAAGGAGCATGACGCTCAACTGTGTATGTGTGTGTTTCTCCTTTCATAAGTATTCATGACTCCTCCTATAGCTTACTGAACATGTATATTTGGCCTCCCTGCTCTGTATAAATTCCTGTTCCCTTTTCCCCTCCCTCGAAGTATCTGTTTCTGCTTCCCAGCCCATCAGAATAGCCACCATGCAGGCTGCAACCCTTTATGAGAAATAAAGCTCTCCTTTCCAAATTAAGCAAACAAACAAACAGGAACTACTCATTCCTGTCGCTGTAATGCAAAAGCAGACACAGACAACTCCTCAATGAATGGGGGTGGCTACATGCCAATAAAACTTCATTTATGAATGGGGGCTGCAGTGTCAGACAGGTCATGATCTGTATTAGCTTGTTCTCACATTGCTATAAGAAACTACCTGAGACTGGGCAATTTATGAAGAAAAGGGGTTGAATTGATCACAATTCCACAGGCTGTACAGGAAGCATGACTGGGGAGGCCTCAGGAAACTTACAGTCATGGCAGAAGGATGAAAGGAAAGCAGGCACATCTACACATGGCAGCAGGAGATACAGAGACAAGTGGGAGGTGTTACACACTTTCAAACAACGAGATTTCATGAGAACTCACTATCACGAGAACAGCAAGGGGGAAGTCCACCCCTATGATCCATTCACCTCCCACCAGGCCCCTCCTCCAACACTGAGGACTACGGTTTGATATGAGGTTTGGCTGGGGACCAAACCATACCATGTTCCATCAGTAGGACTGGGTGCCTTGACTAAGGCACAGTTCCGGTAGAAAGGAAAAGGACAGATGGATACTGGGTAAAGAAGTAACAGAATAGGCCACAACCACCAAGCTACATCTGTGTGCCAGGATCTGCACAGCATAGCAGACACCCAGAGCCAGGCATTGCCCAGTGGAGGAAGACCCCTGCCAGGGGTTCATGGGGCTCACAGGAGAGGAGGAGAGGCTGTCAAGGGAAGACGCCCTCTCTCTATGCTGCTCCCAGGATTCTCCACACACCCAGTTCCAAGTCTTCCTTCTGGGATGGAAACTTGGCATCTAACAACACAGAAAACCATGGCACAGAGCCTGCCCTCTGGGCAGTTGGGTGTGAATGGGGCACTGAAGAGTATGCCTCCTTCCACAGCTGGGGCCTCCCATGGTGGGGGGCTTTCTCCATCACCTTACATCTGGAGAAGACTTGAGTCAAACTCACTAAGCACCTTCCAGCCTCAGGGCCTTTGCACATGCTATCCTTCCTACTGGAACATGCTGTTCCCCTGACCTGCAACATCCATCCCTCTGCTCTTCACCAGCCATCTCCTTCCTTCCTCCAGTCTCAGCATAAGCATGACTTTCCAGGGACAGCTTCCCAGGGCACAGACACCAACCCCACCCTCTACTAGCTTAAGGCTCCTTTTCACAAACTCCCACGCACCTGCACCTTCCCCCTTATAATTCTAACCACATTGTGGTCCTACAGCATTTGTCCATCTCCCCTCCTGGACTCAGGCTCGTATGAGCTGGGACCACACTAGTCTTATTCTCTGGGGTTCCTAGGACAGAGTCTGACTCAGATATTTGTTCAATAAATGACTAGAAAGAAAACAACATGTGCAAGCAGAATTCTCTGATTCTAAACATGATGTTGAAGCTCATTAGAAAAGTAACGTTTTCACCATTTTTTTTCTCTCACTGCATCTTCCCATTTTCTTGTTTTCCAAATTTAGAAACGTAGATAAAGTGAGTTCACATAAAGGACTAATCTCTTTATTTAAAAAGTTTTTCAGTGACAGGTGTATTTAATTAGCATCAAAAAATATAGTTACATTATACATTTTATAAAACTACTAATCCACATGTGTGCAAATTTGCCTCTAAGGACAACTTACTATTTTTACGATATGCTTTCAATATTTCCCCATTGTTCCAAAGTAATATTTTCTGCTATTAAAATATATAATAAAGTTCTCGAGAAAATAAAAAACCAGGGTCACTCTAGGCAAATAAAAGTGAAAAACTAAGAACTTACATGACTACTTTTTTTTCTTTGTCCTTGACAAGGAAAGGGTCTGAAATTAATTTTACCTTCTCAATCTAGAAAAATACCTTGAAATGGTCATAGACAGGCTTTACGTTGAACCTGAACTTGTCACAGTGCTTCAGCTTTCCACAAAATCAAGAGGCTCAGCTGATCCTACTCTGGGAAGATGCAATGGTATGCAGGCCAGTGTCTAACAGCTGGCTCTTCAGTTCAGGGAAAAACCCTGATTCACAGCGTTTGCCAGTTGCTGTGGTGTGAATGCCACCAGTCCGGCTGGTTTTACACAGACACGACATGATGCCCACACCCCACAGAGGTACTCTGTGCCAGCTCCCAGACTGCGGGCAGAACGCATCAAAGGGAGGTCATGTCAGGAGGTGTACACTCTCCTGCCCGGTTCATGGTGCACAATACTCACTCCATAAAGGTTAGATTCTCTCATTGGATGGTTAACCATTCTTTTCTTTTTTTTCTTTTTCTTATTTTTTTGAGATAGGGTCTTGCTCTCTTGCCCAGGCTGGAGTACAGTGGCACAATCATGGCTCACTACAGCCTTGACCTCCTGGGCTCAAGTGATCTTCCCACCTCAGTCTCCCAAATAGCTGGAACTACAGATGTATGCCACCATGTCCAGCTTATTTTTGTATTTTTTTGTAGAGATGGGTCTTGCTGTGTTGCTCAGGCTGGTCTCAAACTAGTGGGCTCAAGGGATCCTCCTGCCTCAGCCTCCCAACATATTGGGATTACAGGTGTAAGCCACTGTGACCGGCCAGTGACCCACTCTATAGTAAGTGCTCCCATGGGGAGGGATCTGATACCCGGGTGCATACTCATGAATTATCCCCACCAGCCTGCCAGGGCATGCCCTGAGACTGGGCACAGGGGAAGCTGGACAACCACCTCCAGGGCTTGGCGAAAGGTGGCCCTCAGTGGAAGGCTAAGTCCTGCTGCTCATCCTGAGCCCGGGAAGCCCAGAATGTCTCAGAATGGGATGCAAAGAGCATCAGGCATCCTGGAACCCATAAAGCTTCTAGGGTCTGACACTGCAAAGCACGTCGTCAGGAGGGCAGGACTTAGCGTCAAGTGACCTGGGATGGAAGAGCTTTTTTTTTTCTGTCCCTACCTTGTCATGTACTGTGTGACCTCGGGTGAATCAGCAGCTCTTCCCCTCTGAGCCTCAGTTACCCCTTTAGTAAAAGAGAAAGGCCCATTGCAGAACTGTGGAGGTTGTAAGAGAAAAAGGGAAAGCACATGGCTGAGATTCAAAGAGCTCCAAACAACCCAGAGGCGGTGCCGGATTCAGATGGCGCTGTCCAGCCCTGGCATCAACACCAGCCCCACTAAGCCACACAGACATAGGCTTCCACAGGAACTAAGAATGAGGGGCACAGAAGGCATTGTAAACACCATGGTGTGGAAAATGGTTCGTACTGTGACTTCAGAGCACTGGAAACATGGCTGGAACTGAGACACCTTCAGAGTAAGTTACACACTGGATTTCAAAGGCTTTATATGATAAAGAGAATGTAAATATCTCATTAATATTCTACTGTTGGTTACATGTGGAAAGGATAATATTTTGTATATAATGAGTTAAATAAAACATATTATTAAAATTAATTTCAGCCGGGCGCAGTAGCCCATGCCTATAATCCAGCACGTTGGGAGGCCAAGGCGGGCAGATCACTTGAGGCCAGGAGTTTGAGAACAGCCTGAGCAACACGGTGAAACCCCGTCTCTACTAAAAAATACAAAAATTAGCTGGGCATCGTGGCGGGCACCTGTAATCTCAGCTACTCAGGAGGCTGAGGCAAGAGAATCACTTGAACCCAGGAAGTGGAGGTTGCAGTGAGCCAAGATCATGCCACTGCACTCCAGCCTGGGTGACAGAGCAAGACTCTGTCTCTAAATAACTAGCTAGCTAACTAAATAAATAAATTTAATTTCATTTTCACTTTTTAGAATGTGGCTGCTGAAAAGTTTAAATCACACATGTGAAATATATTATGTTTCTATTGGACGGTGCTGGGGTAGACAGACCATGGGTTCAAACCACTTGCATCATGTACTGTGTGACCTTGGGCAACTGGCCCCTCAGCTTCCTGATCTATATATGACAGCTGTTCAGCCAGCTCCACCACCTGGAAAAGAGCGCTTCCACATGGGCCCTTTCCCCAGGTGTGTCTGATGGAATCCTCTTCTCTAGGAAAAGCTCTTACCTTCCCTCTCATCTTGGCAAGCCCTGGGGACTCACAAAGCCTTTGTTTGGTGAAGAACTGACTGGCAGGGAGACACCAGGCAAGAAAAACAAACAGGACCCCCTCCACATGGTTATTTAAGAGAAACAGTGAAAACAAACAAGAGAAGAAAGAAGTAGTCAAGAGAAATCCAAGTTGTTAATGAGGCACCCTTAGAAATCATTCCAAGTTCCAAGTGGGAGGGAGGGGAGCAAAGGAGAAACCAGGTGGAAGAAAGGGGCTGCAATGATGGGGAAGGGAATCTAGCAGGGAGAAAGCAAAAGGGATGGCAAATCTGGAAGAAGGAGCCCCCGGCTCAAGGTAAGGGGGAGAAAAGTGGTCTCCACGTTTGGAAGTAATTATTTAAACATTTTGCACCTTTCAAAACAACAGACAGCCACTTCCAGTTGCAAATATCTTTGTGCCCCACCTCCCCGCCCCTCCCATTGCAGTTGTTGGCCTCTGAACCCAGGAGGCTGAGAGTGGCTTTCAGCATTAGCTCTGCTAAGCCAAAGGAAAACATCTTGGCCTGAGCTTGAAGAGAGGAGCATTCCACTGGGGTCCATGCACGTGCTGCCCCAGACTGGGACCATGGAGAGAGAATGCAAGGATGGTTTGTCTGCTGCCACTGGGATGGAACCAGCTGGAACCCACTCACATCCTACACGGGTGAGTAGATGCACTGTGATGGATGAGGGTCAAGAACCTGCCCCCAGCCTGTGTCCTGGAGTGAGGAGGGGCTTTATTGGAGCCCCTGAGTCTTCTAGGGGGAGGGAAATGAAGCCGGCTGAGCCTCACAGCAAAAGCTTCTGAGCTATCTAGAGAAGGCTTTGTCAGCAGCAGTCTGTGCATACTTCAATAAGCAGAAACAGAGCCCTACATCCTATGGTGTCAGGAGGGACCCCTCTGCACCATACACCACCTGTATATGCTGGCTCCAAAGACACTGACTTATAAGGTCAGGTGAAATCCATCACTTGGCCTGCTTTTTCAAGAGTCTGATTAAGACCCTGCCCCGCTCCTCTCTGCCTTGGCTCTGCTCCCTCTTCTATGCCCCATGCTGACTAGCAGCTTCCAAAGGAGGGGGCAATACCAGCTGGGCCCATGCAGTTTCCCAGAGTACACTGCTCTGAATACACCCCCTCACCCCCTCCTGGCGGTCTCCCTCCTCCTGACCCCACAGAAAAGCCTTCCCTGACTCTCCTGCTTCCTCTGGGCTAAATGTTCCCCTGGCTCCGTTGGCTCCAGCACAGCTGTTGGTGCCCTCTGCCCTCTGCAGCATAATTATTTATGGATTTATTCATTTCCACAGCTGGCTGTCAGCTCCTGGGAAGACCATGAGTACCTCCATCTAAACCATCTTGGCATTTGCATACTGTAGGTGCTGAATACAAACTGGGTGACGAAATGAATGAATGAGTGAAAGAAAACTGACTAGTGGACAGTTCAAAACCATTCTGGGAGCTCTTTCTATTTAACAAGGAGCACAGGGTTGAAGAGCACAGATTCGCATGCAGTGGCCTGGCTTTGAATCCACTCCCCACCACTGTGTGACCTTAAGCAAGTTACTTAACATCTCTGCATTATAAAAGTGCCCACTTCTTGAGGTAGGAGTAACAAGCTGCTCTATTTGAAACACTTAGAGCAGTGCCAGACACACAGTAGGTCCAGGGAAATTGAGGAGTGTCAGCTCTGATTATTCCATTTGCACAAAGAGCATAAAACCAAGTGCTTTGTAAAAAATTCTGATGTCAATCTCAATAGCCCATTTTGACCTCACTGCCTTAACACAGAAGGCAAGGAGTTAAACCCTTCAGCCTCAGGAAAAGGGGATTAGCAGCGTTGTGTCTGTTTAGTTACTCAGCTCCCTGCCTCTCCAGAGAAAAATATCTTGAAAGATTAGATTATGTAGCTCGGACTGCGGAGCCACAGTGGAGAGAGGGGGCTGCTGTCACCTCCCAGCTAAGCCGAGTGCTGGAGGCTAATTTCCCGTAGGTGGTCTGGCCAGATTTCCTGGAGGCCAAGGGCCGGAGCAAACAGCCTTTCCTGTCCCCTCAGGGATTACAGCGTGAAAGCACTTTTTAAACCTTAAATTAAAAAACTGAAAGGCCGTGTCCATTCTGCAAACTCTGCGTATTTAATTTTTAAAACAGCAACACATCAAGTGCGCTTGAAAGTGACAGACCCCTGCCTTGGGACGACTGAAAAACGTTCACCTTCAAGAAAAATAATCCAAGTAGAGTGTCATATGCCTGACAAAATGATTCAAAGGGTGTCTTTCCTCCTCTGGAACCTTCTTCACTTCTCCAGGTGTTAGGGCTGTGGTTGGCATTTACAAGGGACGTTCAGAAATTGTTCATACTGTGATATTATAACCTTTCAAGGTCACCATGGCTTAGCACCCCTAGAATAGGAAAGTGTCCTTATTTCAGGCATCAAATCAGCCACAGGCATGAAGCGGAGAGACAGCACTTTCTGTTGAAGACTGAGGTTGTAATATGTGACCGTGGTCATGTTCTTCAGACTCATGGAGATGGTCATTGATACCCACATGGAGCAAAGATGAAACATGGAGCAGAGAAGCTACAACCCATGATGGCTGAAATTGAAAGGTCATGGATGAAACACCACAAAACCCCAATTCAAGGCCTCACCCTCCACTTCTGAGCTGTGTGACCCTGGGCCAGTTTCTTGACTTCTCTGAGCCTCCATTTCCTATCTGTTCAGTGATAGAAATAGCCTTACCCACTTTCAGGTTTGCAGTGAAGATTCAGTGAACCCTTGTACTTGAAGATGTTTTACAAACTGTTATGCAGTATTCAAATGGGAGCTATTATTGTTCTTACCCAGAAAATGGATTTGTTTGTTCTCTTTTTTTGGCATTCATGCCCGGGAATGACCCAAATATGCCACTTGTCACTTGCTGACTGTGAGGGTAGAAGGTAAACCTTCGTAGGAAAGAAGGCCAGTCTCAGAAATCTACACAGGAGCCCCCCCACCCCAACCCCCGTTCCTTTCTCTGCCATCACAGCATGTGCTTGACTCTGCTTCTCACCATGTCTTCTCACAAGACTTTCAGGATTAAGCAATTCCTGGCCAAGAAACAGAAGCAAAATTGTCCCATTTCCCAGTGATTCAGATGAAAACTGGTAATAAAATCAGTTACAACTCCAAAAGGAAACACTGGAGAAGAACCAAGCTGGGTTTATAAGGAATTGCACATGAGATGGCACACATATTTATGCTATCTGAAGGTCACCATCATGTTATCACGTCAAGCTGAAAATGTCACCACTATCTGGAGAGTTGGACTTGTTTTATTGGAAATATATTTTTTTCTCTGCATCTGTTATGAACGTGTTTGTTGGCTGGGTTCAACGAACCCAGTAATAAATATGTGAGACCTTTCATTTCAAAAAGAAAAAGAAAGGCAATCTATGCAATGATCTCCCTGCTTGAAACTCACTTAAAGTCTACTGTCCCTTGGCCAGGTGTAATACAGTGTTCCTTTAGAATCCTGTCCGGTCCAGGCACAGTGGCTGACGCCTGTAATCCCAGCACTTTGGGAGGCCAAGGCACACAAATCACTTGCAGTCAGGAGTTTAAGACCAGCCTGTCTCTACTAAAAATACAAATATTAGCCAGGTGTGGTGGGGCATGCCTTAATCTCAGCTACTTGGGAGACTGAGGCACAAGAATTGCTTGAATCCAGGAGGCAGAGGTTGCAGTGGGCCAAGACCATGCCACTGCACTTCAGCCAACCATGCCACTGCACTTCAGCCAGGGAGACAGAGTGAGACTCTATCTCAAAAATAAATAAATAAATATTTTTTTAAGTAAAATAAAATAAAAATCCTGTCCTGACCCAGTTTGAGATGCTGTCAAGTCCCCTCTTGAACAAGCTCATGCCCTGTCCACTCCCTATCAGGGCTCATGCCCTGAGCCCCTACACACCTTACCTATCTCCCAAGGGCCAGGTACCTGACAGCTGGAGACAGCCCTATGCTCTGGAGCCCGTGAAATGTTTCAAATTAGTCCACAGGAGCCCAAAAAACCTGGTTAAGTCCACTCCACTGACCACACATAAGCTGCTGGCTATCGCTGCTCGCTGTTACTCATCCCTGGGGGCAGCCTCCTGCGTGGCCTTGCCTGGTAGCCACTCCCATTTGCAGCTGTAAGTAATAGCGTCCTGTCCTATCAGGGTATTCTGTCCTGCCATCAACAAAATCCTTAAATCTTATCAAACACTCAGGTTCTCAAAGAGATGTAAACAAAGACTTCCGCTGCATCACTTTTTAATAATGGCAAATCAGTTGGAGGCCAATTTGATGTCCATCAAAATTCAATGTTACCTCCGGACATAAAAGAGTACAGGGCAGGCCAGGCATGGTGGCTCACATCTCTAATCCTAGCACTTTGGGAGGTGGAGGCGGGTGGATCATCTGAGGTCAGAAGTTTGAGACCAGCCTGGCCAACACCAAACCCCGTCTCTACTAAAAATACAAAAATTATCTGGTCGTGGTGGCACACACTTATAATCCCAGCTACCTGGGAGGCTGAGGAAGGAGAATCGCTTGAACCCGGGAGGTGGAGGTTGCAGTGAGTAGAGATCACTCCACTGCACTCCAGCCTGCAAGACAGGAGTGAGACTCTATCTCAACAACAACAACAACACCAAAGAGTACAGGGCAGGCCAGGCGCGGTGGCTCACGCCTGTAATCCCAGCACTGTGGGAGGCCGAGGCAGGTGGATCACAAGGTCAAGAAGTCGAGACCATCCTGGTCAACATGGTGAAACCCCATCTCTACTAAAAATACAAAAAATTAGTTGGGCATAGTGGCACACACCTGTAGTCCCAGCTACTCGGGAGGCTGAGGCAGGAGAATTGCTTGAACCCAGGAGGTGGAGGTTGCGGTAAGCCGAGATCACGCCATTGCACTCCAGCCTGGGTAACAAGAGGGAAACTCCATCCCAAAAAAAAAAAAGTACAGGGCAGATAGACATGGGGAGAAATCCTAGATATTTTGTGAAATGGGAAGGGAAAAACTAAGTCCCAGCATTATATGCCCAGAGCCTGTGAGCTGTGGAATTGGGGGACCATTTTTGTTCATTATTCTATCTGCAGCTCCCAGCTTTATACTTGACACACAACAGAGGCTGGGAAATGCCACTGAACCCATTAATAGGTATGATATTTTCCTACTGATGCAGCAACCCATGAGGAAAGGCTTGCTTTCCATATACATGTGGAGGTGCCCAGGAAAGAGCCATCTAAACCATTCAGGTTTCAATTATCTAGGGAGGAAAGACGGTATCACCTTTTTCTCTGAACTTCGGAATTATTTGAATGTTTAACCTTGAAGATATATTACTGCATGGCTTGTATAATCTATAAAACAATCTATAGAGAAATAAAGACTCCACCCCCACCAAAAAAAAAACAGAAAGAAATGCATTTGTGATTAATACCCTCTGTTGAAGCACAAGAATTCAGGAGTTATTAGAAAAAGGGTCAATAAGGACCCATAATTTGAAACTAAGAGTTAAAATTCCAAGAAGAAATTTGTGCAGCACCCTTCTCTCCTCCAATCTTCCAGGAGTAAGGAACTGATAAGACAACTAAAATAAAGAATAATTACGTATTAATCAATAATCAATAATGAATCAATGAATAAGGGGCTGGACCTAGAAATCAAAGCCCTCCCAGCTTTGACTTTGTATTGTTATCAACCAAAATCACTTTGGTTAATAATAAAAGGCTCAAACTATACAGATGGGGCGAGTCCTGGCACAGAGCCCTACGGGAACGAGAATGCGGTGGCCCACTTCTCCCTCATTCCTTCAAAGCATCTGTACAGGAAGAATGGAGAGGTAAGAGAGAAAGTAATTTCCCTCCTCTCTACCCAAGCAAGGAGTATCCCCAAGGTACAGCAAGGAAACTCCAGCGAGCAACAAGACTTTATCAGAGCATGATAGGCTGGGCACAGTGGCTCATGCATATAATCCCAGTGCTTTAGTAGGCCAAGGCAGAAGGATCACTTGAGCCCAGGAGTTTGAGACCAGCCTGGGCAACATGGCGAAATGCCATCTCTATAAAAAATGCAAAAAGTAGCCAGGCATAGCGGCATACACCAATGGTACCAGCTATTCAGGAGGCTGAGGTGGGAAGATCACTGGAAGTCAAGGCCTCAGCCAACCGTGAATGGGCCACAGCACTCCAGCCTAGGTGACAGAGAGAGACTCTGCCTCAAAATAAATCAATAAATAAGAACATTTTATTCTCAGTATTTCTTTTCTTACACACACACACACACACACACACACACACACACACACACACACCCCAGTCAAAGAACTTCTAAAGCAGATTAATTCCAAAATCAAGGTTAGGAAGGAAATATCCCCTAGGACACTTCTTGTGTTTAATGTTAGTTTTCTGTTTGTTTCTCTTAGAGCTCTTACAATCTCTTTCTTGAACAATGGGTGAAACTATTTTAGGGGATCAGGCAAGGAGATCTTACACTGACTTTTAGTCAAAAGCTGAGCAGACAGACATTCCAGCAGCAACAGACTCATCCACCAAGACCCACTGTTAGACAAGCACCTGCGGATTTGCAAACCGATACAGCCACACCCCACACCCACACCACACATTCCTGGGACCACGCTGCAGGTGAGCAGAGCTCCAAGTCTGCAGGGCCCCAATTTATCCACTAACTGCCCAGTTTTCCCTCGAGACTCGAAGCTTCTGGGTGTGAGGACTGTTTCTGTTCTTTGGGGGACCTATTCCATTGTCTTGCCTTGGCACAAACACTCCTCGAGCTGGAAAAGCCCCAGCTGCATCTCAGACTGGACCTTAAAAGCATCTTCTCCTTCTCCCATCCCAACTCTCCCATGTATGACCCCTTCCCCACATGTACCTCCCTCATCCCTCTCCCTCTCCAAATGCATCCCCATGTTGGGGCTTTTGTATCTTTGGTGAATTCTGCCATCTGGCCCAAGCCTTTATAGGCATCCAGGAGGCTTTCGAGGGGAGGATATTTGATAAACGATAGTTGCTTTAAATGAGCCAGAACAAAACACAGACAGAGACTTCCCATGGAAAGCTGAGATGTCACTGAGAAATGTTTCTTCCCAGAACACAGTGGTCACACAGTGCCCACCCACCTGTCAGCCAATGATGCAGGGTTGGTGGCTCTGAAATGTTGGGTCTCCCCAGTCCAGACACACACAGCTATCTTCTGGCAACTGCTTCTCCCAAACTAATCATGTGAGTCCATCAGAAGCTGCCATACTCTCAAAGAAGCCCCCACCACGTTCTGCCAGCCTCAGCTCCAGAGTTGTCAGTGGCCCGAGGAAGCTGGTGATGGAGGAAAATGAGGCAGGAGTGGAGATGCCACAGAGTCTGGCAGTGCTGAGACCCTTCCTGCAATCTGGTTGCTTAGCCTCAGCTTCCATTCCAGGAATTATTTACTTCCCTGCCTCGATCTTGTTTCTGTCACTTACACCCAAAGAGTTCTGTAATGCAAAATTTAGGCTGGGCATGGTGGCTCACAACTGTAATCTCAGCAGTTTGGGAGACCAAGGTGGGTGGATTGTTTGACCCCAAGAGTTCAAGACTAGCCTGGAGCCAGGCACAGTGGCTCATGCCTGTAATGCCAGCACTTTGGGAGGCCAAGGTGGGCAGATCACTTGAGATAAGGAGTTCGAGACCAGCCTGGGCAACATGGCGAAACCCTGTCTTTACTAAAAAAGAAAAAAAATACAAAAAACTAGCTGGGCATGGTGGTGCACCTATAATTCCAGCTACTTAGGAGGCTGAGGCAGGAGAATCGCTTGAGCCTGGGAGGCAGAGGCTGCAGTAAGCCAAGATCATCCTATTTGCATTTCAGCCTGGGCTATAAGAGCGAAACTCTGTCTCAAAAAAAGAGAGAAAAGACCAGCCTGGACAACACAGGGAAACCCCATCTCTACCAAAAAAAAAAAAAAAAAAAAAAAAAAAAAAAAGACCTGGGATGTAGTGGCACACACTTGTCCCAGTTACTCGGGAGGCTGAGGCAGGCGGATCACCTGAGCCCAGGGAGGTTGAGGTTGCAGTGAGCCATGATCACACCACTGCAGTCCAGCCTGCCAGACAGAGTAAGACCCTGTCTCAAAAAAACCATTTATCATTTTAGCTATTTTTACCATGTAGAATTCCATGGCATGTAGCCCATTTACAAAGCTGTGACACCACTGCCACCCGCTAGTTGCACAGCACTTTCATCATCCCAAAAGGAAGCCCATTCCCTGAGCAGCCGCTTCCTGGCCCTTCTCTCCCAGCCCCCAGCAAACACTCACTGGCTTCCTGCCTCTGTGGCTTTGCCTATTCTAGATGTTTCATCCCAATGGAGTCATACAGCATGTGCCTTTTGTTCAAACCCAGTTTTAGGGCAATCATGGAGCAGCACTTACTGCTCAGTGGGAGACGATTTCCCCCTGTGACAAGGTGCCCTGGGGAGTCCTGGCTGCCCAATTCCTCAGCCACACCAAGGGCACTTTGCTAAGGCAGGTGGGTGGAGTGGACGGCCGGGTTCCTATGAAACCGTACCAGTTTGAGTTCTGTCTCTTCCCTTTCATTCACTGAATACATGTAAACATCTATCTGACACCTACGACACGCCAGGTGCTGTATGCGATTGCGTGAGATAAATAAGGTGCAGTCAACACCTTCCAAGATCTCAGTAACCCGGGAGGTGGGGGCTGGGGGGTTGGGGTCAGTTTTGCAATCTCTTTGAGCCTCTGTCCCGATCTGCGATGGCGCCAATCCCCTGGCCTTGCAAAACTGTCACAGCATTTCCATGGGGCAACGTGCAGGGCCAGGACTAGCGTGAAGCAAGAGGGGCACCCACGGGTGCAAAATCTCGGGAGGCGCTTACTCTCAGAGCCACGTAATGCAGGGTTGTGCCTGAGAACAGCTATCGCCTCATTTTACAGCTGGGTACCTCACTGTCCTGGCCCTGGCTAGGCCCTGACAAGGCGTGCACACACAGTAGTGCCCAGTACAGAAGGTCACCAACAACAGCTCCCTCTAGGCCTGGCATTTCACCAGATGATCCTCTTCCTCTTGGAACATAATCATCTCAAGCTTATGAGGCATCTCAGTTTCTGCACTTCCCTCCTACAGATGAGCCTCAGAGAGGCTTAGGACCTTCCCTAAAGCCACAGAGCATGTGAGGAGCCAGCCTGGATCATAAGCCCAGCTCCACCCGACTCCCAAGCAGGAGCTTGTCCTCCTAAGAATGAAAGCACTTTTCCTATGTGGTCCCCAAAGTGGGGGACTTTTCTGGGGGCATTACCTGCATTAACACATCCCCACCCCCTGTTCCCCACCCTCCGATGAGACAACTACCAATTTCACCGCCCCTTTTACACCTGCAGACTTGGGGGTGAGGGGTCAGCAGCTGGCTCAGGTACAAGTTCAAATGTTTAGGAGCTGGGTAGGGACCTGGTGATATGGCTGCATGGCCCCCCAACACGTGCATTTGGCCCACGTACAATGCCAGCTACCCCTAGTAGAAAGCTGGGTTTGCCATCATTGATTTAGCCTTGGTCCATAAGATGTCATCATGGCCCACTCAAAAGTTCACTGCCTGAGACGCCCTCTACCAGGATCCTGCCCAAGGCAGTGACTGTGGGCATTACAGCGTGTGTCTACTAAAGGGGGTGTGCCCACCAGAGAACTCACCTGCAGTGGCGTGTGTCCTGAATGACCATGCACACGGCACTGCCCACATACATGCACACACATGAACACATGTGTATTGGAAAGCAACCCAAAATCCCTAGAAGACCTAGAGAGGTGTAGAGAAGCACATTTCTGATTTTTGTAGACACCCAGTGGCCAGAGACCACTGTTAAACAGTTCTAGCCTGAAATTCTTGCTCCTCTCAGCCTGTGTCAGCCACAGCACTCCAGAGAAACAGAACTCACAGGAGGTTTAATGTGTGTGTGGAAAGAGACAGATTTTTAGGAATTGCTCATATGGCTATGGAAGCTGGCAAGTTTGAAACTGGAAACCCAGGAAGGAGCTGATGCTGTGGTCTTGAGGCAAAATTCATCCATCCTAGGAAAACCTCAGAGTTTGCTCTTAAAGCCTTCACCTGATTGGATGAGGCCCACCCACACTGTCAAGGGTAATCTGCTTCCCTTGAGGTCAGCTCATGGGAGAGGCTGACCACATCCACCAGCACCTTCTCATCAGCACGCAGACGGGTGTCCGATTCGACCACTGGGCACGGGATCCTGGCCACAGGATACGTAAACCTGACCATCAGCCTATCAGGGTCTAGGCCAGGTATCAGAACCCGCCAGGGTATAAGAACTCACTTGAGTGTCAGAACCCAGGACCCAGTGATACCAGAGAATCGGAACCCACTCAGGTTGACACACCAAGGAGTCACACCTGCTTCTCACTCCAAAGTGCTTCCTGTAGACATGTTCTCTCTGATATGAAATGTTACTTGAGAGACTCTCCAGCACACTGCAAAATGTAAACCATGATTGTATGCATATGCGCCTGTTTATCAGAAGATCCAGATGCAATGTGTTGTTTAAAATCTTTTTGTTGGGTTGCTAAACAGTGGATTATACAAAGTGACCAAGCAACAAAAACTTCAAATTTTAAACTTCAGCTGATTCTCTCATCTCCACCAAATGTTTCTTTAATAAAAATGACTGCAATGAAAAATCCCTAAAGAACAGAAAAACTGCCTGACTTCAATCAACAAGCAATATCACCCCAGCCACAACCAATGAAATGAAATGGCACAAGATTGCTGCTATGAGATCCGACCCCTAGAATTAAAACGTGCATGACCTTATCCTTATAAAATGAATGGTGGGAACAGAGAAGTCAGCAAAGGAGAGTTATATTAAACTCAAAATCAGGAAGTCAACTTCTCCTAAGAAAGGCCCCTTAAAATGTTCAAGAGAGTTTGTATAATTGCAAATACGTGGGGGGAAAAGTCATAAATATACTTTTCATTATGGTTGAAGAAATGGAAGAGAAGTCTACTTTGTAAATGTGGGGGTAAAGCCCTCTGCCTTATGAAATGGGGGGATAGGGGAAGGGAAGAAAACATTTGGGATTAAATATTGTCATTTGAGTGGCGCAGCTGATGAAAGCCAGGAAATTCTAAATGTGTGCACCGACAATCTGCCACTCCAATTTTACACTCCGGACCCCCGAACAAAAGCTACACTGTGAGGTGCCTGGGGACGGCGCTGGCGTGACTTTGGAGGGAATGGGGCACAGGTTTCCTTTCAATTTAATGACTTTTCAGCGTTGAGTGTGAAAACCAAAATGTTGTTCTGCGAGGCAAGGCGGATGTTCAGCCCTGCCCCTCCCCAAGGCAATCCAGTGAGATGGTTTCGTGATTGGGGACGGTTGTCTTGCCCTGTGTCACCTCGCCCTGTGTCACCTCGAAGCATTTAAATCCAAGGGTGCTCCTACCTACAGGATCCTTCCTGCCCCACACATGGACACAGCGGGGCAGCCACATCGTCCCTGGGTACTGAGCCCAGACAACCCTGGCACTGTCCCCGCTGCAGTGAATCAACTCTGGCCATGGCTGATGCTGGCTCTCTACAGAAAGCCAAATGCCAGCATGCAGGGAATCAACCCAGGAGGGGACTGTGTGTGTTCGGAGTCAAAGAGCCCCTTAGAATGGCAGCCACTGTTCACTGGCGCGCATTCTGGGGGGAAATGACAGAGCGACCATAAGTCACGGCAACCCTGGGGCTCCCTGTGTTTATTTACTGAGTTCAGCCAACAGCCTTCAAAGTGATTTAGACGGCCCTCCAGATAAAACTCTGGGAGATTCAAAAGGGGCTTTTACAAACTTCACCTTGCCCGGGTGGTGGGCGCAGGTGGGTGGGAGAGAGCTCAGAGGAGGCGTCGGAAAGGGCCTGGGGCCTGAGACCACCTCCCACGACCGCCTCCGAAGTCTAGGGGTGGTTCTCTGAACATAAGACTGGGGTGTCCAAGGGACAGAGGTACCCCAGGCCCCAGGCCCAGGTACTCAGAGCAAAGATCGCTCTGCAAGTCGCCTGCCCAAGCCTGAAGCTGCAGAGAGCGCAGGAGGCAAATAAAAAACACACAAGCCTTGAGACCAGAGGGAGAAACCAAGAGGCAATGGCCAGGCACAGTGACTCCTACTTTGGGAGGCTGAGGCCAGAGGATCACTTGAGGCCAGGAGGCTGAGACTACAGTGAACTGTGATTGTACCACTTCATTCCAACCTGGTTAACAAAGCAAGACTCCATCGTCACAAAAAAATTAAAACGAAAGGAAAGGAGCAGGAGGCTGGGTGTAGTGGCCCACACCTATAATCTCAGCACTTTGGGAGGCCAAGGCAGGTGGATCATTTGAGGTCAGGAGTTTGAAACTAGCCTGGCCAACATGGCGAAACCCCTTCTCTACTAAAAATACAAAAAATTAGCTGAGCACAGTGGCGGGCACCTGTAATTCCAGCTACTCAGGAGGCTGAGGCAAGAGAATTGCTTGAACCTGGGAGATGGAGGTAGTAGTGAACTGAAATCACACCACTGCACTCCAGCCTGGACAGCAGAGCAAGACCCCATCTCAAAAAAGTAGGTGGGGAGGGGGGCATGGGGAGCAGGAAGAGAAGAGACACAAATAGTAGATTTGCTGAATCTGAGGATTCTTTCCTTTTCTGTGCTTTGAGGCTGAAATCTCTGGGCTCTGAGAAAAGCCACCCAGAGCCTCAGCAGTGGCCTCCACACTTTTTCAGATGACAGCAAACACTGGTGCGGTTTGTGCTTGTCTCTCACTGTAAGTGATTTCTTTGCTCCAGCCTAAAGTTCTCCCCAACAGCCCACACCTCGCTAATGGGCCAAGAGTGATGGCCACACTTGCAGGGACCCACCACACACCACCTGTCCTCCCCCTCCCGGCTGCCCCACAGCCACTGAGCCACGGAGGACACTTTCCTGCCTTCACACCTCCGCCTAGGCTGTTCCCTCTGCTCAAATGCCCTTCCCACATGACTTTCCCCCAAAGAAATCCTAATTGTTCTTCAACACCCAGCTCAAAAGTCATTTCCTCCAACGCACACAGGACAGAAGAGACCACACTCTGCCCATGTTCCCCAGAAACTCCAGAGGGAGCAAAATACGCTTATCCCTCTGAGTCTGAGAGGCAGGGTCGGGTGTTCATCTGTGTGCACTTGGCCCCTGAACACAGCAGGTGCTCCAGAAATGTCAGACCCACTCCCCTAGAAATCAAAAGGGCTGCATTCTTCAACAAAGCCCCTCTCAGTGGCAAGCATATCTCGGAGCCCCCACAGTCTCTGATCATTGCAACCTGCCAGGACCAACACCCCAGTTGAAGTGGGGGCGTCCCAGGCAGCAGGCCGGGGCCACAATGCATGTTCACAGGCTCAGTTACAGCCCCTCCATCACACCATGGCACCTGGACTTTTATCCCCATTTCACAGGTGAGGACCTGAGGCTCAGGTGGCCCTATCACTTTCCTAGGGGCACAGGGCAAGAGGCAGGGACTGTGCACAGCCCAGAGCCGCTATCTCCATTCCTCAGAAAAGCAGCCCTGGGTCTCAGCCCTCCCAGCCTTTCCCACAGGATTTCCAGGCAGGGCTCCAAGAAGCCCCTTCCTCACTCTAAGACGGGTCCTCAAAGCTCAGGTTCAGGACCTGAATAGAGGCCTGAGCTCATTGAGTTTATTTGACTTTTTATTCTAGATAACTGGCCCAAATATCTATTGTTTTTCCTTGATCTTAAGGCAGTGTTTTTGGGACTAGCAGGGGAGTCTGCGCTCGCCTTCACCTCGGGCCATACACCGGGGGACAGCACCACCTTCTGGCCGGCAGGGATGTGGCGCCCACTTGGTGTCGGGCTTGCTG